>SNQJ01S0006692.1:34078-71512 GCA_010110895.2 Picea sitchensis | reverse complement strand
AAAAAAAAAAAAAAAACAAACAAACAAACAATATTACTAATTTGTTCAGGACCTTGGTAGGTTTTGTCAAATGAACCCCATGGATAGGACTTATCAATAATAATTTCACCCACCTATATAGAATGAAGCACTTTTAAAGTCACCTTAAACTGATGGAAAATGGCATGGATTTGTGAGAATGCCTAAAAATTGTGCAAATATCTATTTTCAAAAATTAGAATATTTTGTGCTAGCCAAATTCCCCAAGCAACAATAAAGAGAACATATCAATAAAATTTAAGTTCCTGCCTCCGAAACTAATATTTTAAGCATAACTCCATATAGCGACCCTACCATAGATTATGAAAATCAATCCATCTTTCAGTATCACCCTAGATCTATTGTTCAAAAGGACAATGAAGATGTTCACTCTATTGATCACTCTTCTTGCACAAATAACAGAAACTAGGACCTTGTCGCCTCATTTTCTGCAAGAAATCCCAAGTGGTAATTTTATTCCTTAAAACTAGCCACATGAATATTTTTTACTTCAAGGGAACCTTGAAAATGTAATGTACCTAGGAAGGATAACATAGGGTACCTAAAGAGTTATCCAAGGGGATAATGAATGTAATGTTGTCGTAATCATGGATTGGCCCATTTGGTAGTTGGTGGGTAATAAATAGGACCACTATGGTAGTTAGAAGAAATAATATAATAATGAGTAGTTGGCATATACCTTTAGGAATACTCATAAAAAAGTATAAATACACATGTGTATCATTGTATTGAGATATGTTTGATTGTTTGTATTGTAGCAAGTATGGCTTGTGGAATGATTCCTTCCATAAAGATAAATTGATGGTGTTACCCTACCTTATGGCTTATTCTATATATTATTGTGTTGTATATGGTGTGAATGTTTTGGTATTTTTGAATTTAAGGGTTTATTCTTAAGCTTAAAGGGTTATTCTATATTTTATATATCAAATTTCACTACAAGTGGTATCAAATCTCTTTCTTAGGCACAAAGTGGAAGGATTTTTTTATTTTCACATATTTTTCGAGGAAAAAAGAGGACATTAGGATTTAGATTTATTTCTAAAATAATTGTTCAAAGTCTAAAGAAAATGGCTATATATTTGAGTCCCTCTTGAGAAAATACCCAATCTAAAAAAACCCGTCCAAATTGGAGTTTGAGAAGTGGAATTATCACTAATTTAAAATCAGTTATTTTAGGGTTTTTTTGGTGATGACCACATGAATTGTAGATCATATATATTTTGATAGAGTGCTTGAAATGCTAGTAGATGCAACGTGGGCATGAAATTTCATAATTGTGGTCATAATATCCAATCATAGAAGCGTTGTAGAAGTTATGATTCATTTACATTAGTCACCTCAAACCCTAGCCACACAAATGAGTGCCATTGAAAGCAAGTTATTCACAACCCTAGTTCTGTTTTTAGGATATAGCGAACAAAATGTTCTTTACAAGAAAATTTGATGGTTCTAATATTGAAGAATACATAAAGGATGTCAAGTCAATATGGAAACATCATTGGAGACTTGGGCTATGCACAGGTTTAAAAGACGATGTTTCCATAAGGTGAGATTTGCTTAACTTGAACAAGATAAAGGTACTTTCAAATGAAGCATATGAATAAGTATATTTGATAGGTGGTCTCATGTTGAGAATAAGGATAAAGAGGGCACCAAAGATTTGTTTTCATGGACAAACTTTCTATTACAGTTTCATGGATGTATTTAGTAGGAAAATGTTATTATTTCTATAAACCGTGTTAGCAAACATAATTTCATCAATATTAACTTGGCTAAAATATTTCAAGTTCCCATAAAGAATATTCAAAGTGCATAGATTGAAGGTGAGAATGTTCAATTTTTAAAGACTTGAATATTACCATGGATAAATATGTGTTTTATTCAAATTTTAATGCTATAGATATGGATGATGTGGATATTATTTTGGGATATAGTTAGATGAACTCAGCTTGTACAACTAATATTAATGTGCAAAATAAGTTTTTGAAGCTTTGGTATAAGAAAAGGAAAATTACATTGTAGGATATTTCTCTTACTGAACAAGAAGGGTCGAAGGGGGCACTTGAAGAAGTCCTTGTATGGAAACTAATTGTAGTATCCATTGACACATTAGATGAACAATTTGAGGTTGAATAAAAAGAAGAGCCTATAGAAGAACATGAAGAAAAGCCCCGCTAAAGGCATAAAAAGGAAGAAGAATCCAAAGAGCTAAATGACTCAAAGGAACCACACTTTGAAGAGTCCAAGAAAGAAGAATTGATAGCTAAGGTTCTTGTATAGCCACCCACGCCACCCAAAGAAATAGAAATCATTAAGACAAGGGCATGAACATCAAAAATCTTATTATGGGCCAACATGGAACCATAAATGCAACCAATACGGAGGCACATGGAGGACTAAAAGCAATGAAAGGAGATATTCGTAGTAGCACAATGATGACATGGAACACAAAGAGATACTAGAAGCAATATCAAGGAGGAAAGGCCATAGTTGGACCCCATGTACACATTTCACTAGGATGGATGGATACTTGTGCATGGTACTAGTTGACTACATTACTTAGCAGGTCATATTATATGGCTTCTTCTCATGTTTTGGGGAAGAAACATCCGAAAGGGGATGTAATGTAATGTACCTAGGAAGGATAATATGGGGTACCTAAACAGGTACCCAAGGGGATAATGAATATAATATGTCCATAATCATGGAATAGACCCACTTAGTAGTTGGTGGGTAATAAATATGCCCAATAGGTACTTAAAGGAAATAATATAATAATAAGGGGTAGTTGGCATAGACCCCTAGGAATACTCATGAGTATAATTGTACTAAAATATGTTGGATTATTTGTATTATAGCAAGCATGGCTTCTGGAGTGATTCCTTACATAAGGAATAATTAATGGTGTTAACCAACCTTAAGGGTTATTCTCTATATTCTTATGTTGTTTATGGTGTGATTTTTTTGGTATTTCTAAAGTCAAGAGTTTATGTAATATCCTAGTTTTGATCCTCGGTTTAGTATTGTGTATGTACATGATGAATGACTATATGCTGACAAATGTATTTTGTAATTGAACATTGAATGATAACAAAAAATACATCACTGGCTACAGAAAAGAAGGGAAAAAGAATGGGGGGTTATGACTCCACAAGAAGGTAAAGACAAGGGGGCTTAAGTAGGTTAAGGGGAAAGAACCTTGGTAAGTGACTTAACCAAAGTCATTACAACCTTAATTATTCCCATTGATTATTAATTAATCACTATTTTTATTAATTGGTGTGGGGATTAGTGCATGAAGGAGGTACATGGGTCTCTGTAAGGATATGTGGCCCCTTCTTGCCATGCAAACTTATGCTATACCTTTTTTCCATGCAAGCAAATTGAGGGGAGTTCAAATGTTTAGGGGTGTTGTTAAAACTATTAGAGAGTAGAGCTACCAAAAGTTTGAATTTCCCTACAAACTACAATTTGGTTGGAGAAAATAAGGAGACGTATCCCTAAGCGAACTACAATGAGCATACTGTGGTCGAATTGTGGAAAGCCGCAACCATGAATTATATGAGAATTGTGGTTGTATGAAATATAACCATAGTGATTGATTAAGTGGATGGTTTGGCATGTTGGTTAGAACTTTGGCTAAGTTTAGAGGAGGTTGGGAGTTCTGTTCCTTGTGATCCTCTCTTCCGTTATCATATCTGTTAGCTTGTCTCTTCGGAGACATGAGATAAAATTGGAACGATACAAAGAATATTAGCATGGCCCCTGCCCCAGGATGACATGCGCAAATTAAGAAATGGTCCAATTTTTTTCCATTGGATGTAGCTTGGGTGGCTGGGAGGAATGGTTTTTACCCTCCCCACCCAGGTTCAATTCCTTGTAAGTGACATGTGATACCCTTAAATGAGTCTATATGATGTTCTTGTTGTTGAGCCCCCAATATTTCGAAAATGCCCGGCCTCCCCATGTTCTCTCATGGATTTCGGGGGGGTTTTCTGTAGACGTAGCGAGTATTGGTATTTGGTGTCGTGAACCACATGTAAAAAAAAACACAAACATTGATAAATATACTACAATTGATAACCCTTGGACTTTGACTAGTGATATTTCTTGGCTAACCTATGTTCAATCCTTGGAGGGAAGTGGGATAGCTTGAGGGACTGTTGAGTAGAGAAGGGGATCTCATTCCTTGGGTTGTGTTGGTTGATGGGGAAGAGGGTTGTGGATTAGAATTGTTGTAGGTTTAATTATTGATTATGAACCTGAGAATTGGGTTGTGAGAAGAGAATTAGAGCCAACCATAGGAAGAGGCCTCAACTCGGGGGTGGCCTCTGTTGCAGAGATATTAAGTGCAATAGAGAGCCTATAGTTGGGTGGAACATCCTTCATCTACAACCAATTGGTGGAACATTTTCCTAGAAAAATAAGTCTACTTGGTTGTGCTATCAAAAGAAAGGGTTTTGTGCTTTTTGTTATGCATAGTATTGTTTCCAGTTTCTGTTGTTATTGTTCATGATTTTAATTTGCATATTTATCGCTGAAATTATTATAAAGTTACATGCATATATTAAGTTTGAAATTTATGGTTAAAGGCTATTTTTGCTTTACTTTCGTTGGTGAAATTATACAACTAGTCCATATAATCTCTTTTGGTATTAGAGACAAAAAAATTGTTGTGAATTTGGGTGGTTAAAAGAGTATCCCATATCCTCAAAGTGCACAAAGGGTATTGGGTACATTGTAGAATGAATGGTATTAGAGTTACCGGTTATAGCATTGGGGTTGTATGGGCCATAAGTTAGTTGTATATGAAGAAATTGTAGTTTTTGTGACAAGTGTTTGACAAAATTCTTCTATGAGAATAATTGGGGAAAATAGTGTTTGAATCTTGCAAATGTTGAATTGAGTACTGCAATTACTAGATTTGAAGGTTGTTAGAGTATTTGGGTAGCTTATGGAGAATGTTAAATTAAATATTATATTATAATAGTCAATTATATATTAGACATAGGCATTAATAAATTCACTTGGACTTTAGGTTATTTTATGTTTTTATGCTTTATTTCACTTTAGTGTGATTTTTGGTTTATCCCACATTCATAAAGTGGATTGACTCAACTAGTTTGGTTCTCTTTATGTGTTTGTGTTATCCTTATATGGTATCAACACCCAACAATTTTGAAGTTGTATCACAAGTCTCAGGCCTTTGAAAGACAAGGTTTCCACTATCGCAACTTCAACAGTTTCAAAGTCATATCAAGGGTCTTGTGCCTTTGAAAGACAAGGTTTCCACTCTTGCGAATTCAACAGTCTGGGTGCCATAAAGTCTATAAGCATGAAGACCAAGGGACTATTTTTGGTAGATATGGATCCAGGTATCGTTAGTGTGACACATCAAATAGCCAAAAGGGTTTCAGTTCATTCAAAACTAGGATCAGTTCAGTGGATTTTGGAGTAGATTCAATATGTTCTTGCATGTATTGATGCCCAGATTCATAAATACAGAAGAATTAGTTTTTTATTTATTGTTTTCAAAAAAATATAAGTAGAAACTAACTGATTTGGAGTTGTTTAAGAGCATATTTTTCAAGATCTGTATGTTTTTCAGTTGTTTGAGAGTAAAATTTTGTGTTTTTTGGGCAGATTTACCAAAAATCTGTGTTTTTTAGTGGTACACTACAACATTTTAGAGTTGGTATCTAGGTGTTCTTACTCCAGAATTGCAAATTAAGGGAGAGAAGAACATGTATTTTTCTTTATTTCAATATATTTATCTGCAATTTTTACATGTATCTATGACCTTTTTACCAAACATGATGTTAAAAGAAGTAATGTTGTTTAAGTTGTTTGTGATAGATGTAATGCTTCCTGAGGTCTAGACAATGAAGACTTTAGTAGAGATTTATAAGCATTTGAAAGAGTTGCATACAACTTCTTCTTGAAGAATATGTTGTTTTCGATTGTAATGGATGAGAGTGCATCTTTACAAGAGCATTTACTCAAGATCAAGGATATCTAATAATAGTTGCCCGTCATTGGTCAAAAGATGGAAGAGGAGGACATGGTGGTAATTACATTGAAAATATCACCATGTACTTACAAGAAATTTATTGAGACCCTAAACATCACCACTACAAATGTTGACCTGAAGTTCAATGAGCTATGTAAAACGCTCTTATAGCAAGACAGATGGAAGAAATAGTTCAGTAGCAGTAGTGAGACAGAGGGTTTAGAACAAACCTTTGCAACCAATATCAAGGGAAAAGGAAAATAGGAAAAGATGAAAAGTCAAGGTAGCAATGAAGATGCAACCAAGAGCCTGAAGACCATCTCTTGTCGCTATTGTGGCAAGGTGGCCCATATGAAGAAGCAATGTAGAAAGAGGTTGGATGATTAGAAAACCAACTAGGGAGGGCCTTGGGAAAAGGCTCGTGTCGCAGAGAATATAGAGGAGAAGGAGTCATCCTTCCTTGCATTCATGGTGAATGTTGGTGCAATTATATGTAGAATATATTTCCAATCATTAATATGTCAACCAGGATTTGTAATCAACATATTTTCTACACTATATGTGTCGAAACTAGGTAATTTTAATCTAACTAATAAGCATAGTGAATACTACTTCTAGATATTAAGCTTTGTTTCAACCCAAAGGTTAATCATACTTTAAAGGAACAAAAATCCTTCTATCTAAAGGAATGAAAATACTTATATCTTATCCTAAACTAAATCTTACCATTTAAAAAGAAAAGTTTGACAAATAATACACTTGTGGAATTCAACAAATTACTAATACAGAAAAGAAAGTTTCCCACTTATTGGCTCATGAAACATAAAGGAGGGAATCCTATCATTTTTCTGCAATGTTGATCCTCTATCAATTTCTATCTACTTCTCCACACTCAATCAAATGCAGTATACAAATAAATTCAAACACATTCTTAAAATCTTACAACCTTGAAAGAACTGTCTAGTTTAATATACCAGGAGCATAAATCCATTTATAGATACAGGTAATGCAAAAAATGGATTCTCAAATTACTCTGGAACTAACACACTTTTACAATTCAAGATGAATGACAGATTTAAAAATGAATATAATCACGCTTCAAAAATGTAACTAATTAAACATTACAAATTGTTGAAACTAAACTAGATAAAATGCCTACAGTTTTGGTGCACCAAGCTCATCATACATCAATTCACATCCAACTCAAACCAGAAATTGAATTATGCTAAGTACATGATGAATACAAACTAAGTATAGGATGATCACAAACCAACACTAGATCACACCACGCTAGTTTAGGAACCAAATCTACGCTACAATTTTATAGTAAGCTCACCTAGTTGGACCAGTGGGCCCTTGTCGATGCCAACAGGGAAGCTTAAAATAACTCACAGGATAAAAAAAATTAAAGAATGCATAGGCTCAGAAAATTCCACTTCATATTAATCTTCAGCTAATAAGTTTACAAAAAATATGTGTTTATAAACCAATACTTCAGCATAACAATATTTGACTACTTCTTCAGTCACCTACAAGCCTTCTTTATAAGAGAAACAACCTGATACAATCAAGGTAACATATAACTCAATAATAAATGTGTCAAGTCTAATACATGAATTTTCTCGTTTTAAAGTTCCTTCATCCTCATGACACGAAGTGCATGAGGATGAATGAATATCGTATAGACTTAGAATAGTTGATCTCATCCACCAATTGACTCCTCAAACTCATCGAAATATCCCTTCAGTTGATTCAGTTAAGATTTTTTAGATTCTGGTACTGGATGGTTGTTGATGCAGGTACCAGATGATTTATGGAACATTTTGGTACCAGATGGTTTCTGGAATGTTCTGGTACCGAATGATCTGAATTGTGAGTACCGGATGACTTGGAGTGTGAGGACCGGATGACTTGGAGTGTGAGTACCGGATGACCTGTCTTAATACGATTTCCACAACAAGGCTATTATACAGAATAAAGCATGTAGATAATTATTCTAACTATCAATAAACCATGAAAATAATAAGCTTAAACGTTTATTACCTCATGTACACCAAGGAACAGTCAAATGAGTGTATCATCAAGTAAAATGAATGGATTACCGATAGTTTTAGGGATATATAATAAATATAGGGTGCAAACGCAAGGTGACTGTGGATGTCAAAAAAAAAACTCAACATTTCCCCCATGCATTATCCATTGCATGTCCTCATGCAACAATGGTCTTCAAAATTTCAAAATTGGTGCCATTTAATATTGAATTAACCATATGTTGCTTGGGTTAAGATGTCCAGCCATGAAGTTCCAACCTTCTTCATCTCTTTAAGCTCTCTTTTGAGTACTCTCTGATGTAACATATGCCTTTTAGCCTCTGTTTCCCACTTTTTACCCAAATGAACATCCTTCTTAAATTTGACAACGAGATTTGCTTTCTTATCTCGTAACTTTTGATTATGGGCTTTAAGCAATTCATTCTCCTTCTTTATATGTGAATCCAAAACTTCATATTCAGCCACATCTTGTCTCAATTTCTCATTTTGTTTTTGAAGCCTGTGTATTTTGACTAGCATCTGATGCTTAGTCAGAGTTGTTAGGGGGTCTTCCTACTTCTTAACCTTTGTCTTATCTTTGCATTCAAATGATAATTATTTTAGAGTCTCTGCAAAAAGCTCCTTTGTTGCATTACTCACCTGAATAGTCTCATCCCATGCCTCTCATGAAACTGGAATATCAATTGGTTCCTCTTGAAAGGTTGGAAGAGTAGGGATTTTCATTTGTTTAATCATACTCCTAGTGGTCATGTTGGTAGGATCTAGATTGACCTGGGTTTTCTCTTTTGTTACCTCCAGAGTTTGAATAACAGGCGCCTCGACCTCATCCTTAAATAATCGCCTTCTCTTTATTTTTGTTGATGACTCAATACTCTGTTTTTTCTTTTTCGCTTTGGTCTTACCCTGGATAGAGGGTTTGGTACTAAACTCTTCATGAGTCTTACTATTACTTCGTGTTTTGACTCTCGACTCGGGAGTTTCTACCACTTTGATTGCCTTTTTCCATTTTGGTATGTTGCTAGCCCCAACATCATCAACCTCCTTGCTTGGTTTCTTCTTCTTGTGTTCATTGCTTCCCATATTTTCTTTAGACTCTTTACTTCCCTTTCCCTTTTGCCCTTTTTCCTATAGACTTAGGGATTCCTTCAGTAGGGCTTGTAGTAATCTCTTATAGGGTAAAATCTCGAGTAATGAATTGTTTCCAGCTACTTCCTCGTTTCTTTAATTCAGAGACAACCAATAATTTCATTAAGTCGTGGTGATAGAGAATTGTCTCTATTTTCTTGGAAGTAGATCTAACCCCTCTAGCCATCTTACTTAAACTCATCCATAGAAAGTATAGAAAATTTATCTTTGGACCACCTTCCAAATGCAATAGTACTCTTAAATGGTAAAGGAAAGTGATGGCATACCTACCTTCGCAAGTTATGAATCTTTACAGGCTGGCAAGCATTGTCCAATACTCTAGTTTAACCCACTGACGAGGGATACCTTTTGTCCAATCCGGATTTGAATTCTTGTGCACTAAGAACTGTTGACATAGATGTCAGTTAATCACCATACCCTTAAAATATTTTTCACCTTCTAGTGGTAAGCCAGTGGCCTCTGCTATAGAAGCTTCGATCACCTGCATCATTATACTCCCAAACTGAACGGTTTCACCATAATAACTTTGTGCAAATACCTCATACATTTCATCATGGTGGCCTCGAAATTGTTCTAGAAATGGTACCCATCCAACCTGTTCAAAATTTTCTTTTCATGCCCTATATTCCTCCGTCTCTTGAATTACCATAAACACAGGTTCATGGCGATCAACCCCCATGCATGTCTTGAAATAAATTATCAATTTAACACAGTGAATTTGGGTTTCTTCGATAGGAGGGTTTGGTACTGGAACGGAGTAATAGGCCTGGCAGAGTAACGGAACTGAGCAAAGTAATGAACCCGAGCAGCAAAGGTGGGATAATGACAAAGGTTCGTTACAATATAACAATTATAATGATGCTCATTTTAATGGTGATGCCATTTAGAGGAGCGTATTTTATCATAATGTTCAAATTATAGTTATGATGGCAAAGTAGTACGAACGACTTGTTTAAGCATGTCTAGCCATGAGTAATAGATAGGATTCGTTAATGATTTGACATTGAGTCATATCCAACCTGTTGTGAATAATAATTAGAGGAAAAGGTTTGAATGTGACTCTGATATGAATATAGGATATTGGCCAAGAGTTTTCATAACGATTTTAACTAATAGGCCCCCTACCTAGATTACCTTTAAAATAAAAGTGACATAGTTATGGTTTCATGCTATTAAAAGAAGGGAACATATAAAATAATACATCCTAAGATGATTAACTTGTCTCTTATCCAAGTTGATATTAAAATAAATCTCTTCTTGCTTAGGTAGGGTGAATTACATATACTGAGGGTACCACTTCCATGAAAACCTATCTATGTTAAAAGATAGAACCCTAAAGTGGATACTGGAAGTTTCTTAAGGACATCATCCAAGAGATATAAAGTTCATCTCCTAGCCTTGATCCTAATAATGATTGCTTCATAATGAGACCCAAGGGATTTTATTTATTTTTAGGTGTGCCAATGTATGTTTTTCAACTCCCTTTACCTGATATAGCCCTACTGCCAGCAGGCCTATTTAATACCACGATGGGTTTACCTTAGTACCATACAAGCATGGCCTCACTGCTAGCAGGCCTGTTCAGTATCCTGACGAGTTTACTTGTACTTCCTAATACTTCCTTTTATTATATTACTCAAAATATTTAGAATGATGTATATTGTTCATTGACAACTTTAGAGTATAAGGAAGGCATGTGGTACGAGAGTGTTTTAGAGTTATTAGGCACATAATTAATTGCTTTTAATTAGCCCAAGGATGACATCATCCACATTAGCCTTAAATCTCAGCTATTCAATATATAATATAACATCTTGGATAATGACTAAGAGGTCCCTCTAGTTAATCTTGTTAGGATTCTCATGAAAGTCCATTGAGGTTTTACATGAGTGGGGACCACATGAATTTTTTCATCAATACTGCCCAAGAGAAGCTTGTGAAGAGAAACTTGGATAAGAACTTGTTAAATCAACTAGGTTAGTATCAGGCATAATGGTGTCAACCCTTTTCAATGGATAATATCAACTATTGATAACATAAGTCACTTTTCAAAATGATGAGGCAATAACAAGGCAGATGCACCCATAGACATACCCAACAAAATAGAGCTAGATGTAGAAGTCTCTTTTTAAAGGGATATAAGGATGACACGTTCAAGTATAATGATTTAGGAGGGTTTACATAAAAGTAAGGAACAATTTAGCACAAGACTTAAATGATTCCTTGATAGAGAGAACATAAAAACATTGGCCCATATGTCCAATTACCTGAAGTGGAAATAATGTCAAGTACATGACAGTGATCATATTACTTTAGCACCAGTACTGGATTATTAACTAGTACCAGAACAAAATTTTGCAATACCAGAACATGACTCTGCAATATCAGATGCTCTTGATAAGGTACCTAGTTTTTATGATGTTTAAATTGGAATTTGCGGGCCTCACATTGTGGCTGGAACACTGTGATTTTCACGCTGTAGAAAAATGTTGGTGATCACAAACCAATACCATATCACACCATGCCAGTACGGGAACCAAATATACGCTACAATTTTACAGTAAGCTCGCCAAGTTGGACCGGTGGGCCCTTGGCGATGCCAACATGGAAGCTTAAAAGAACTCACAAGATAATAAAATTTAAAGAACGCACAGGCTCGATAAATTCCACTTCATATTAATCTTCATCAAATAATTTTACAGAGAAGATGTGTTTATAAACCGATACTTCAGCATAACATTATTTGACTACTTCTTCAATCACCTACATGCCCTCTTTATAAGAGAAACAACTTGATACAATCGAGGTAAAATATAACTCAATAATAAATGTGTCAAGTCTAATACACGACTTTTCTCATTTTAAAGTTCCTTCATCCTTATGACACGAAGTGCATGAGGATGAAGGAATATCGTATAGACTTAGAATAGGTGATCTCGTCCACCAACTGACTCCTCGAGCTCATCGAAATATCCATTGAGTTGATTTCGTTCAGATTTCTAGGTTCTGGTACCGTATGGTTGTTGATGTAGGTACCAGATGGTTTCTGGGATGTTCTGGTACTAGATGGTTTCTGGAACGTTTTGGTACCAGATGATCTGAATTGCGAGCACCAGATGACCTGGAGTGTGAATACCGGATGACCAAGAGTGTGAGTACCGGATGACCTGTCTCAATATGATTTCAACAACAAGGCTATTAGATGGAATAAATCATGTAGATAATTGTTCTAACTATCAATAAACCATGAAAATCATAGGATTAAACGTTTATTACCTAATGTACACCAAGGAATAGTCAAATGAGTGTATCGTCGAGCAAAATGAATGGATTACTGATAGTTTTAGGGAAACATAATCAATATAGGTAGAAAAAACAAGGTGGCTATGGATGCCAAAAAGAAGACTCAACAATCAAGAAGCAAGTGGATCAACTTGGGTCGTTTGTTTGGTACATTGATTCAGGTGCATCATGACACTTTACCAATAATAGGAATTGTTCATAAAGTACATTGCATGTCCCTTGAAGTTTCAGTGATCTTCAGTGGTGTAGAAGAATGCACAATGGTTGGCAAAGGGAATGTGCATATTTATTTTTAGAGAAAAAACATTAACTTTTCTCAATGTGTATTATGTGTCAAGTATGGAGCTTAATCTACTTTTAGTGAGTAATATTATATGGCACTACCCCCATCTAGATGTCAATTTTAGCAATAAAAAATGTTATATAATTGATGAGGCGACCAAGAAAACTATTTCTCTTGGTGTGGAGGATCATGGATTGTTCAGATTTGTTGATATTGGGAGGGTCAAGGAGCATGCATTGGCATCCAATAGTGCATCAAACATCACTACAATTTGGAATCAGTGGTATGGGAACCTTAACTTGACCCAACTCTCTCATTTGGCTCGAGATAATTTGCTAGATGGACTTCTCGATATTCAACAGTAGATTCAGGGTGTGTGCAAAGCTTGCTAGGTAGGTGTTATAACCCTATATTTCATAGTATCACCTGGTGATTAGAATTTCTTCCTCTAGTCATATTTTATTGTAAATAATGTTTTATTTTGCAAATGATTTACATAAAGATAATAAAAAGGATAAAAATAGAAAAAATGAAAAGAGGGTATTAAAAAAAAAAAAGAGAAAACCCCGTGAAAAATAAATGTGGTTTAACTCATACCACATAATCATGATCAAACCTTTTAAATTAATGTTGATAGGTTAGTGAATAAATTTTCTCAAATAGTTTAATCTTGGCCAAATTAGTTAGGTTAGAGTAATAATTAATCCAAAAGTCTAAGCTGGATTAATGTGTTCGTTGATTAGGTTAGGAGTTAGGTTAGTGATGTTTGTTTCAATAAAAATTGCAAAGGGATTGTTAAAATACCCTTTATTTGAGTAAATTTGATGTTTTTACCTTAGGAAATAATAGCTTGGTGAAAAAATGAGAAAGGGTGAGCTTAACGCTACAGATTTTATGATTTTATCCTAATTTTTATTATGGATAAGACTATTTGTCGTGTTGAGACTAAAAGGTGCACAACTTCCATCAGCGGCATCTAGCAATGCCTAGATGAACAACCATCAATGCATTTTGAACCCCCCTGACCTTTCTACCTTTAACGGTTGGAGTCTAGCAAATGCCTAGATGAACTATCACGATTTTGAACCCCCTCACCTTCTACCCTTTAACTTGCTGAGGGGAGGGGGGATCCAGAAAGGCAGCTCTCGCTGTGGACCCACCTAACGCGGCCATCCCCAAGATTTCTGACCTCCCTCCCCCACTTCAAATCCACTTACTTCTCACCTCCTGAATCCTCCTAACCCGCCACCCACATCATATAAAGACTCACTCCTCACATCGTAATCTCCCATCACACTTACTTCCTACCCCCCCTCCGGAATCCTTCCTAACTGCCTACCCAATACTGCGCACCTCACTCTGCCATCGTACCCCACTATCACCTATCACACGTCACACCCCACATACCCGTTGGCCAATCAATACCCTTTGTGTGACCATTATTCACCCCATCATCACCCCGCGCCATAATGGACACCTCTGTTGCACTGCTTAACCCTGTTTCTTCAACATTGTGACGTTATTTGCATATCCATACACTATCAATGCTATGCCAAATCGAGCCTTCGAGCCAACGGCTGCCAAAGTTCATTATCAACGAACGCTATTAACCCGGGTAATTACAGTCCTCCATCAATTCACCTTCAAAACTCTGTTATTCATGGCTCCCAAAGCTAAATCCCCTGAGACATCCAAAAATCCATTTCTTCCCCCTCCCGTCAACTTGGATCATATTCCCCTGATAGATAAAGACTACAAAGTTACAGAGCCGAAGTGTGAATTTGACTTCTTTGAATTACACTTCTAGCTAAAGGATATTTTTCTAGATCAAAGTGACAAACTTGGACTCTGGGAGTCCAATTTGCCTCTATACATGTTCCCCTAGACCTTCCACTTCCTGGAATTCACCCTGAAATGTGAAGCCCATTATTTTCCCGGCCAAAGGGCCATTGTTTCCTCTTCTGGTGAAACCTTGTTCACCATTACCCCCAAATCCATTAATCAGATATTACAAATCCCAAGAATTGACTCTACAATCCCTTTCTCTGTCGAAGCCCTGAATGACCTCTACCAGAAACTCTCCTTCCCCCAAAGAGCCCAAATTTTTGAAATCTTTCTACTAGAAGATGCTCAGTTTCCCAAGAAAAACCCTCCCTATCCATCCTCCATCTTCTCTGTCAAGGAAAACCAGATTATTTCTACCATATGTTACTTGTTAGGATACGTTTTAGATGAATGGGTAGACGAACCTATCTTAGGTTTTCTGTCCGTTTTTTCCACAGAAGAAAAAGCTACAGTCCAATTTTATTTCGGTCAATTTTTTGCTGACAACACACATGATTGGTTTTTCAAATTTTCAATAGAAGGAGTGTTCAGATATTCCTCAGTGTTGGTGTACCTATTCTTGTTTTTTTAGTCAGATAGATTCTCATGTGCTCTCTAGAAATTGGATCAGGAAGGAAACCCTCAATCAGTGACTTCATGGACCTCACCAGTGAGGAAAAATTCAACTGAGTTCAGCTTCAAATATTTCATTGATAAATTTTATCACCCAGTGGTTTGCATGCTTGGTAGCAGAAAAAAGCCAAGAATGAATGAAGAAGTCCAGAGAATTCTTCACCTCTCTGATTTGGCCAAAACAGGATATTGGTATATGTACAAAAACCACATTGAAAAAAGAGTTTATGGATGTGAATTGCCATCATACAGACTACCAAAGTATCTCCTTGTAAGGATCTTGGCATTGGAATACATCAGGCAGATGGTGAAATCTGAGGATATTCATTTTGTCTCAGTCAAGAAGAAACAACAACTCAGAATCAAGACCCAAATTGGTTCTTTCATATGCAACAATAGAGCTGCAGGAGAATAGGAAAACAACCTCTTGAAACAAATGAACTTCACTCATAGTTTCACATGGAATTATGACCCATTTGGTGTCATCTTAGAGCTTTGGGTCAAACAAAAGAGCACTCCTTATGCTCACATACATAAGCCAAAGGTGGAAAAGTATATGAATAAGACAGATTGGAAAGAAAATACATTGTTGGAAACAGAAGAACAACCTCCCCCTGTCACTACTTCACATACCAACACACCTCAAATACAAACATAAAAGAGAGCAAGGAAAGAGGTTTCGCCTTCAGTCACAGAGGTGTCATCTGAAGACTTTCAAGTCTACAAGAAGAGGGATAAAACTAGTCGCACACCAGACCTACTCAAAGAAGGAGAAATGCAGTCCACCATAGTCATGGAGGGACCACATTCCTCAACCTTTTCAGGCATTCAGTTCATAGTGTCCACATCTTCATCTAAAAAACAGACAGGCACTACTATGTCAGTTGAATCCTCTCATGAGAAAATAGGGTCAAATATATTTGGCAAGTACAAACAGATCAAGCAGAGGAATGAACTCCTAAAAAGCAGAAGATATGCCCAATTCTAGAAGCATACCTCTACTGCCCAACAGAGACTATTGTAATCATTTGAAATAGAGAAAGGAAGAATGCAAATGGCATTCCTACAAGCACAAGTCCCTCATCCCAAGACAATTGTTGATTATAATAAGACTTCTTTTGAGTTTGATGTGAAGGAGGTCCATACAGTGGACCAAATGGACATGCACAGGAAAACAGGGGAGATGATATTCTCCACTTTGAAAAACACCTCATTGACTGCTTCAAAATTGCAGGTGTCCCTAAATAACATCCAGTCTCAATTGAAGCTAGAGAAAATCTCCTCTTTGGCCAAGGACAATAAGATTAAATCACTAGAAGAGTTGGTGATAAAGATTGGGTATGACCCATCGAATGTCAAGGTAGCTGAAGAATTATTGAAGAAGAAAAATGTTGATATAGAATCCTTGAGAAAGGAATTTAAGCTTCCAACTACTGAAGATTCACAAGCAAAGGAGTTGGCTGAAATTGAAGGCCACAAAGAAAAGATGTTGAAGTTGATCATGGAACATAATGCACAGATAAGAGAGAGGGAGGCAGAGACGGACAAATTGATAAAGGAGAAAGAATAGAGCGTGAAAATGGCTATTATTCCAATGGAGGCAGTCCCTCTGACAAGATTTAGGACAATAGAAGCAGCTACAATAGTAGATATTCCATCAACCATCCCATTGCAAGTTCCAGATGCTTCTGAGAATCTCGTGAAGTCTATGGAATACATGTCCCTTCAAGGGGAGGAGATCAGAAAATTGCAAGAGGAAGTAAAAAACCTCCAAGACCTGAAGTCTGTGTTCCTGTCTAGTTATCATGCATAAATGCATAAGGCTCAGAGACTTAGTCAATAACTACAACAGCTACAGAAGGAGATTGTCATGGAAAAGACCTTATCTGAGGCCAAGGAAAACATCTAGGTGGATATCAGCAAGTCTATGATAGAAATATGGCCATTCATACAGATCATCTTTGAACAACGTGACCTGGTATAGAAGGCCAAAGAAGCAATTGGGAAAATAAGAGAAGTGCTAGGAGAAAGACCTACAGAGGCCACTGAGATCATCAGATTCCTAAACTCCAAAAACAAGCAGGAGTTAGAAGAAATGGAGATTGAATAAAGTACAGAGACCATCCTTGAGGCCAAGAAGGTCTTGACTGAGAAAGGATTGATGTTGCAACTAGAGGAGAAGGCTCAGGTGATGGACATTAGAGTTCAGAGATTCTTCATGAAGATTGAAGTAATACACAAGAAGGTTCTCCCTGGACTGCTTGTTCTCAATGACAAGCTAATCACTCTGTCATATTACAATCATAAAATCAATGTAGTGGCAAAGTATGGTTCCAAGTTTGCAGGTATACAAGGAAGCATTACTAGAAAATCTTTCCTAGAGACATTACAGTTGGATCTAAGTATCCAGCATGAGATAAAAACATAAGTTTATCACCAAGCCCACTTTTTCCAAGTATACTGAGATGGACGAGATATACAGAAAGTTACTCGAGGTTTCCATCCTCGGTAAAAAGAGATGGGAATATTTATGCTCTTTACTTGAGTAAAGGTAATTTTGAGGTTCGAGTCGGCATGGAGCAGACAATCAAGTCAAAGATAATGAGTCACTAACTACTTCCACAAAATCAGCACCAAGGATCCGAATAGATCAACAAAATTCCTATATTTTGTAATTTGAGATCTAGTTAGTTAGTTTTTTTTTCTCCATAATATCCTAGTCATTTATGACAAGATATTCTGTAAAATTATTGTATAAATACTTCTTTTTTTGAAGTATTGAGGGTTGATTTTTGCACCCATGAGCTATTGTGTAATCTTTTCAAAGGATCGACCAGTAATAAAACAGGCTATTCACAAGATTCTTGTGTTAGATTGTTGGTGATGTCTCTCTTTCTTTGTTGAATATTTTCCTATTCTCTATTATCATTTATGTATTTCAGATCCTAATCATTAATATAAAGTCAATAGAACAGAATTTATCTTGTATACTATGTCTCTAGTATTTTAATGGTCTATATGTTTTTCATCTAAAATTGAGTAAGGAAATTCTTGATTGCTCCTTTGCTTAGTGGACTCTCGTACCTTTTCTATCTTATTCACCTCATTTAATCTCAATAGATCCAATAGTTTTACTACCTTGACCTGTGAAGAAAACCTCATAAAAAGTTGAATATGATTCTAATATTTAATACAGACCCATAGCCCAATGGAAATTTAATGCATTCTTTCAGCCAACTTTTACAAACAAACAAACAAATTTGGACTGTCATAACTAGCCTGACATTTAAAAACTTAAACAAATCTAAATCTTACAGGGAGATTCCTCTCTGAAAATGGTAGGGCTAGATCCCAGTTTCAAAAGTGGTTTTGGTAGTTACCTCTGTCAATTTCTTCTACCCTTCGACAACCTCTGGGAATTACAGAGTGATAACGGTAGGGAAGCAACATAGGGTACCATTTGATGAAGGATAATATTGGAGAGAAAAGAGGGTCCTTTAGTTGGTTCATGCAGACATTTGTGGACCAATGAACATGACGTCTATCACCAGTGTCATGTATTTCCTTGTTTTTGTTGATGGCTCAATAGGAAGATGTGGGTGTATTTTTTGAAACTAAAATCTGGTGTGTTTAATGAGTTTCAAAAGTTCAAAGCCTTTGTAGAAAAAGAGTTTGGTTGTCACATTACCACTCTTAAGTATGATGATGGTGGGGAATTTTGCTCCAAATAATTCAATAAATTTTGTGTTAAACATGGGATTAAAATTTAGTTCACTACACCATACACTCCACAATAGAATGGATTGGTTGAGAGGAAAAACCACACAATCACAAAGATGACCAGGTACTTTCTATAGAACATAAGTGTTACAAATAGGTTTTGCGATAATGTAGTGTTCACAACAATATACCTGCTGAATAGATCTCTAACAATGGTGGTGAAGCAGAAGAATTCAAAGGAAGCATGGTCTATAAGGAAGCCTATAATTAGTCGTCTCAAGTTCTTTGGTTCTATTGGTTATGCCTAGATTCCATATGAGAAGAGAAACAAGTTAGATCCGAAGACCAAGAAATTGACTATCAGCGGGTAAATGACAATCATAAATCATATAGATTGGTTGATGTTAACACCAATCAATTCAGCTTTAGCAAAGATGTCGTAGTTGATGAGGATGATGGACCTTTCCAAACTTCTTCAACGATCAAAATCCTAGAACAATAGCATGTTTCGGCTTATCATTTAGGTATCAAGATTCAAGTAGCTCCACCTAAAAGAGGGGAGGATTGCATGAGAATTTTTCAATATTTTATCAGCGACAACTTTGATAGGTAAGATCCCAAGAAAATACCAGAGTGGTGGCATAGAACCATTGGGGATGTTTGGACAATTGAAATGATCAAGGGACAACATTGAGAAACCATAGTAGGAAACCTAATATGGTCAACTTTGCTCTAATGGACAATGTTTAGGAAGTATATGAGCCACGTTTTTGGGGAGGAAAATGGGAGATTTGAATGGGAGAAGTCCATGGCAGCAGAACATGAGAGTTTGATGAAAAATTAGACTTGGTATCTCATAACTCTTCCACCAAGGAAGAAACCCATTGGCTGCAAATGTGTGTACAAGGTCAAGTACAAGGAAAATGGTACATTTGACAAGCACAAGGCATAGTTGGTCGTAAAATGGTTCTCTTAGTGAGAGGGAATCGACTATGAGGAGACATTTGCTCCTACAACAAATATGAGCATCATCTAATTAGTTCTAGTCATGTCAACATAATTTGGCTAGAAGATCAATCCAATGGACATGAAGAGTTCCTTCTTCAATGGATTTTTGGAGGAAAATGTCTACGAGTATCAACCACATGGGTTTTAGGTTCCAAGGAAGGAGCATCTTGTTTGCAAACTTAAGAAGGCCCCGCATGGCCTGAAGCGGGAACCTCATGAATGGTACATTAATATTGATAGGTACTTGGAAGAACAAGGGTCCTAGAGGATTCCATTAGATTCCAATCTATATGTCAAAAGATTTGGTAATGATATCATTCTATTGGTCATTTATGTAGATGAAATCATTATTACAAGTAGTGAGGAGAGTGATATTGAACATACCAAATCTAACATGAGTAAATCTTTTGACATGACTAATTTAGGCCTCCTATATTACTATATGTGCAGAAGTTTGGAAAACATGTAGCAACATTTTTGTCTCATAAACAAAATATGTTAGGATTTTGCTTGATAGATTTGGAATAACATATTGCAAAATATCATCTACACCTATGGACAAATGGTTGAAGCTTTCAGCCAATAACAACTCTAAGGTAGTGAATGTGTTAGTCTACATGAAGCTAATGGGGAGCTTGATATATCTTATAGCTACTAGGTTGATTTGAGTTATGTTGTGAGCTTCATCTCCAGATTTATGAAAGCACTGAAGGTAAGGCATTGGACTAAAAAAAAAAGAGTGTTGAGATATGTGAAAGGAACACTTGACTTTAGCATTCTATATAGCAGAAGCAAAGACCCTAAGCTTTGTGGGTCTATAGATTCATAATGGGTAGGTTGTGTGGATGATAGAAAGTCAACATTAGAATATGATTTCAACCTTGTCATGAGTGTAGCCACCTGGACCTGCAAGAAACAACATGTAGCATATTTTTCATTGCCAACACCCCTGCTCTGTGAAAATCAAGGGATGCCCAAACTAGTGAAGAATCGATACTTCCATGAGAATACCAAGCAGATTGAGATACATTTCCACTTAATCAAACAACTTGGAGAGGATGTATTTATCGAGCTACAATATTTTCCCATACAGGACCAAACTCTAGACATTTTCCCTGAGCCTTTGGGTCTTGAAAAATATGTAAAACTATGGATAAGCTTAGTGTACTAGGTAGATTGACCATTAAAGGAGGATGTTAAAGTAAATATTAGATTATAATGGTCAATTAGATATTAGACATGGCCATTAATAAAGTCTCTTGGACTTTAGGTTATTTTATGCTTTATTTCACTTTAGTGTGTTTTATGGTCTATCCCACATTCATAAAGTGGATTGACTCAACTGGCTTGTAACTATTTATAAGAAATATTTTACTTTCTCATTATCAATGCAATCTATTTATGTATTTGTGTTATTATTATAGAGAAGTCAGTCTGTATATTAAGAAATTGCAGTTTTCTTGTCAAGTGTTTAACAAAATGCCGCAAGGAAAACAATTTAGAAAGTATTCTTGAAGTTGACAATTGTTGGAATGATGGCTCAAATTAAAAAATTGGATTCCTGTTAGAGTATACAAAGGCATGATTTATATAACTCATGGTTTGCAAATTTCAACTCCATAGAAAATTGGGTGAATTTGTGGAATACAGAGTTGGCTTTGTGCAAAAAATAATAAAATGTAGTTTGTAGGTAATTTGTTAGATAAAATTTCCACGAGGAAGAAGGGCATAAATCCTGCAATTGAGAAATTCATGATTTTTAATTGCCCATATAGTGTTTTTGATTGAGTTATATGATGGTAGGGAGGCCATCAAGGAAAATTGTAATTACAGAGTTTGGATTTGTATAAAATTTAGAGCAAAATTACAGAATTGTCGAAAATTCCCATTTTGGATCAGGATGAAATTCAATGTGGAGGAGCCACATGAAGTATGATGTACATGTGGTTGGCATGGTTGAGCCGAGTTAGAGGAACCATGGAGGGTTGTAGGGTGACATGACAACATCAAAGGTTGACACATGGACATGAGTGCTACAACAACGTAGCATGTCATGCCATATAACAAAGATGACACGTAAACAAGGATGTCGTGTCAACAAGAGGTAAAAAATTAAGAAATAATAAATAATTGTTTGTGTGTGTGTGTGCGCACATGCGCATGAAAATGAGCATGGAGAAAGAGTGAAAAAACTAAACAAAAGTGGCAACTTCAAAGAGCCATAACTTTCAACTCATAAATCCAAATTAAGCATGTTTATAGCCATTGGAAAGCTAGTTCAGAGGAGAACATGTTAGAATGTTAAAGTGCTCACATATGGAACCGTTTGTCTTAGAAATTTGTAGAAATGATGTTTTAGGAATTGATTGGACAATGTGATTGTCAACATGCATAATCTCCAAAGTAAGCTAAACTTGGGGAAAATTATGTATGGTGATATAAGAGTGTACCAAAAGTGAAATTGACTAATTTTTATTGTATGAGCATCATAATGGTGCTTGCACAATGGATTGGAGGCACAATTGGATGGATAAAATCATGGTAGTCTAAGGTGCATATTAGCTAGTAGGTTGAATAATTGGATTAATGATGGTTAAGGATTGACTCAAATCATAGAAGGACTCTAGATATGCAAGGATATTTAGGAAGAGATTATTATAGCAATGATTGATGGTGGAGGTCCTTGTAATTTAGATTCTAGGTTAATCAAGAGGAAATAAGGGATTGAGAGTGTTTGATGGTGCCTTAGCCAGAACACATGTAATGCATTGATTTGGATCAACATATGTAGGTTGCTCTACATAGAAGAGTTATGTGTGGTCTTGGTTAGTGTGACTAGTTATCATATACAACACAATAATCACGAAAGATAAAGGAGTCTAGAAGTTACTGGCAAACCAAAAATGGAATTATCATGCATAAGAATGATACAAGTCCTTAACCTCTCAAAGTAAGGGAAGGAAAATTATTAATGAAGGATTAAATAGCATGATTACAAAGGAGGAGGTCATGGAGAGCCTAGATAATAAAGGAGAATTTCCAAGGAAAGAGAAGAATATGCATGCATAGTGATGGATAAACCATGTGATAATTGAACCATCTCTATGGTAATTTGTATGTATGATTGGAAGTGTTTGTTGAGCACACACTTATACTGAGAGGGGGTGAATCAATATAAGACAATTTCTTACTTTTTCAAGTATTCATCAACCATAAGAAAACAATCACATATGAGATCTATTAACTGCAAAACATGGAACACAAGATTTACATGGAAACCCTTTCGGGAGAAAAACATAAAATTTCTCTTTATAATTCTTTGTAGGCACCAACCTATATTACAAATATTTGTAGAAACCAACCTACCAAGACACCAATCCCCACTGGTACAAATCCTAGTAGGCACTAACCTACTCTTACAAATCTTCGTAGGCACCAATTTACTAGAGACACCAATCCCCACAACTAAGCACCAACTTAGCAAAAGACACCGATATCTTTATTTGAGCGACACCAACCTACTCTTACATATCTTCATAGACACCAATCTACTAGAGACACCAATCCCCACTACTAAGCACCAACTTAGCAAGATACATCAATCTCTTTATGAGCTACACCAACTTAGCACGAGACATCAATCTATTTATGAGTTGCACCAACTTTCACTAAGTCTTCTTGTTACTTATACCTTCGCCGATTTTTCTCACTACTTCTTGCTTTACTAGATCTACTCATTGTTTTTTCATCCACCGTGTCTTTTCACTACTTCTGCCTTTACCAGGTCTAAACAAAATTTGAATTTCCAATTGGTAATTTTCCCAAAGCTTGTAATTTTGGGCCTCTTCCCAATAATGAACTTGTATAACATTCCACATATCCAATTTTGCAAATATGATTTTAAAATTTTTACTTGAAATACTTATGTATGTCTCCTCTATTATCTGAAATTTTCACAGTCTGAAGAGTCCCAGAAAAAAAGTTCTAGTGAAAATTCCATGTTGACTTGTTTGAAACTAATCTCAGGATCATTCAGAAACCCTAACTTCCTCAGAGCATATCTCATAAAGTACAACGAACCAAAATCTAAAATTTTTACCTGAGGCACTTCTATATGTCTCCTCTATTTTGTAAAAATTTCACAGTCTAAAGAGTCCCATAAAAATAAGTTATAGTGAAAATTCCAAACTGGCCTATTTGAAACTAATTTCAAGAACATTCAAGAATCCTAACTTCCATAGGGAATATCTCTGAAAGTATAGAAAACCAACATTTGAAATTTTTATGATATGTACACCAAGATCTCTCCTTTATCTCTAAAAAATTTCAAGGTTTGAAACATCCTAGAAATAAGTTATACTGAAAGTGCCAAGCTGACATGTTTTAAACTGATTTCAAGAGCATTCAGGAACCCTAACTTCCATAGGGAATATCTCCAAAAGTGTAGTGAAACAACATTTGAAACTTTTAACACATGTACACCAAGATCGTTCCTCCACCTATTCAAATTTTCAAGGTTTGAAATGTCCCAGAACATAATTTATCGTGAAAATTCCAAGATGCCCTGAAACTAATTTCACAACCCTTCACTTTTGGAATGATATTCAATCTTTGCTCATCCACTTCTTCAAATCTTATTACATCTTGCAAACACACACTTTCAATCAATACTTTCTCTTTATACTTTTTCATAACCCTTCATGAAGGGAAATGTCCATTAATAAAATAATTAATTCCTTTTTTTTATTTTACTTTTCTAAATACCATGGGAAAATACCCAAACCCATGGGTTCGAAACCCCCATTTCACGATTAACTTTTTCATGTGCACCTCTTTTTAATATACTTGTAAACCTATATATAAATCAATCTTGGAAATGTTGTATGTATTTTTGAAGTCATAATATGACATTGGTCACAACATGAATCCTTTGACATCAATGACAATAATTCCAACAATCTCCTCCTTTGTCATTGATCCGGATTATTTTCGGCACGAAATGAGAGTGGAGATATAATAAAGAAATGTACAGAGATATATCAGATATCCAATAATATAACAGATATATATCAGAGATATAACCATAAACACAAAGATACAATAATACACAATTTCTATTAATGAGCAAAATGTACAAAACTGTAGAAATACAGAGTGAAAGACTCGCTAAAATGGTGGCATCTTATCTATGAGAAGAGATGTGATGGATATGCTCATTCGCAAGAATATGGATGTTACAATGAGGCTCCAAAGACATTTTTAACATAAATAAAATCTAAAACCCTAACCCCGGAAGATGAAAAGCCAACAATTTTGTGGACCCCGTTTTGGGTAGTTTGGTGTATCAACTTCCCAGGGGCGTAACTTTGTCATACGATCTTCGTTTGGGGTGCATGATAGCTCGTTTGAAAGGTATTGACAAGGAGCTTCATTTTGGGGGATCAATCAAAGTATTCATATATTTTTGAGGTGTCCTATCATGAAAAAACGTCATTTAGGCCCTCAAAATGGCCCCGAAATTTTTGGACCCGAAAAAACTGCTAAAAATAGTAAATTGTCAACAAACTATTTTGAGCCAGTTGGAATAGGTGGGTGGCCACTGATATCCACCTCGACCAATCCTCCCTCCTTGGGAGGAAATGGTATCCATTGCATTGATTTCCTAGGGGAGAGGGGAAAGCATTTGTTGAATCTGAATATTTGTGAGTTGCTTCCCTTATTAGAGAAGTTGTGTTGCTTAGCTTGTTGAAGGTTGTCATGAACCTTTTGTTGGCGGGGTTGAATATGTTCAACCAACCTGTTGTAAATTGGATTGAATTGGAAGTGTGTAGGCACCCTTATAGGTGAAGAAACAATATCTTCTTTCTCTTATGCAATCTGCTTCTATTGGATAGAAATGTCTTGGGCCAAGGCTATAGTGGTTGCAGTGTCCTTCTGTCCACCTTTTGAACAGATTGTGAAGAGATTGAATTTTTCAGCATGAGAGATTACCTTGCGGCACTGTTTTGGTGGGACAGTAGTTGGAACTACCTATGGTATCTTGTAGAGATGACCCCCCAGAGTAACAATGACACTACGAGATCGAGACTCATAAATAGCATGGTGCTTCCACATATATTGTTGGACCAAAAGAACATCATAGAAATCCAGTGGGGAAAAATCACATAATACCTCATCCTTGAAGGGATGGATGCCGAATGAAAATCGACACTTCTAGCTGACACAAAGGTCTTGTCCCTAAAAAATCCACCCGTTGTATGATTGCAGGTGTGGTGTTGTCGGCAATCCAAATTATTTGATGACCTCTGCTAAGATGAGGTTCCTCTAGATTCCTCTATCAACAATAAAATGCAGTGGGGTTCCCTTCACCCACATCTGTGAATGAAAAAGGTGTTCCCCCTCTTCAAGATCTACTGGTTCTTTTGGTTGTATTATTACAGTCATGACAATAGTGGTGGGGTTTGCGTCGATGATCTGTCTTCTTTGATTATTTTCTTAATCAGATTTTGAATTAGGGTTCAACTCGTTTTCTTTGATCTCGACCACCAATGATTTTTTTAAGAGACATTCTTCAGTGTTGTGCCAAGGGATTTTGTGGAAATCGCACCACTTTCTAGTGTCCTTCTTTGTCTTTTCGTTACCCTTCTTTTCATGTGGCTTGGACTAGTTTTCTGGAGGCTGGTTGTTAGGGTCATATTTACCATACTTTGGTTGTTGTGGATTTGCAGACCCGAACTCCCATTTGTTCTGGTGCCTAAATTTCTGCTCAATTTTGACAACATATCGATAGGCAACTCCCAGTGATGAGATTTCCAGGAAATCCATTTTGGTTTGGATGTACTTATGCAAAGCCTCATGGTATTTCAAAACCAGATGTCGCTCATAGTATTTTATACCCAGCTTGGTGCACAAGGTATGGAAATTATTTGTGAACTCCTGCATTGTTTGGCCCCTCTATTGCCGCAGTGTGGTCCATCTCATGTACTAGTCGTCATAGTTACCAACAGGGTAATATTGTTCCTTGACCACATCCATAAAAAAATCCCCAACTGGGCTCGACCCCATATATTCTAGACTCCTCTGTAGAAATTTTCTCCTAGTAATTTTCCCACCAATGTTTGACATGGGGGGGAGCCTTAAGGAATGCGAAGTGATCTTTTCCCTGTCGGAAAAAATTTAAACAGAGAATTAACCTTCTAGTAGATTTAACCATTTTTCTATGGCATCTACATCAATCTGATCTTCAAATACGGGAATATAAAAATTAACTTGTACCTTGAAAGGAGAGGTGCCTCCAAAGTGGTTGCTTGATGAAGATGCACCTGTTGTTATCGACAAGTGTTGAAGGATGTGGGAAAAATTCTCCATCATTTCGTCCCTCTGTCGTGTGAGAGATTTCTCAAGCAATAGATAAATAGAATCTTATGCTCTATCATCTTTCTTTTCTTCCTCCATGGAGAGTTTCTTGAGCGTGCAAGAGAGATAAGCTCGAGATCCAACTTGTTATACTTGGACCTCATCGGGGACATGCACTGAAAAATGATCAAGAGCATCCTTCTTTGATACCACTGATCCGGATTATTTTCGACACAAAATGAGAGCAGAGATATAATAAACAAATGTACAAAGACATATCAGATATCCAATAATATAACAGAGATATATCAGAGTTATAACCATAAACACGGAGATATAATAATACACAATATTTGCATCGATCTGACCTTCAAATACCGGAATATCAAAATTAACTTGTACCTTGAAAGGAGAGGTGCCTCCAAAGTGGCCACTTGATGAAGAAACATATGTTGTTATCGGCAAGCATTGAAGGATGTGGGCAAAATTCTCCATCATTTCATCCCTTTGTCACGTGAGAGCTTGCTCAAGCAACAGATTAATAGAATCTTCTGCTTTATCATCTTTCTTTTCTTCTACCATGGAGGGTTTCTTGGGAGTGGGAGAGCAATTTTCCTCAAGAGAGACAAGATCGAGACCCAACTTGCCATACTCAGACATCGTCGGGGACATGCACTGAAAGACTATCAAGAGCAACCTGCTTTGATACCACTGATCTGGATTATTTTCGGCACAAAATGAGATCGGAGATATAATAAATAAATGTACAGAGATATATCATATATCCAATAATATAACAGAGATACATTAGAGATATAACCATAAACAAGGAGATACAATAATACACAATTTCTATTAATGAGGGAAATGTACAAAACTATATAAATATAGAGTGAAATACTCGCTAGAGTGGTGGCAACTTATCTGTGAAAAGAGATGTGAGGGCTATGCTCATTCGCAAGAAGATGGATGTTGCAATGAGGCTCCAAAGGTTTTTTTAACATAAATAAAATCCAAAACCCTAACCCCGGAAGATGAAAATCCAACAGTTTTTTGGACCTTGTTTTGGGTAGTTTGGTGTATCAACTTCCCGGGTGCGTAACTTTGGCATAAGATCTTCGTTTGGGGCGCACAATAGTTCATTGGAAAGGTATCGAAGATGAGCTTCATTTTGGGGGCTCAATTAAATCCTTTGGTTATTATTGAGGTGACCGATCATGAAAAAAATGTTGTTTAGGGCCTTAAAATGCGTCGAGAAGTTTAGGACCCGAAAAAATGCTAAAAATAGTAAATTGTCAACAAACTGTTTTGAGCTAGTTGAAATAGGTGGGTGGCCACCGATATCCACCTGGATCAGTCATTGATGGAAATCCTGGAATGAAACACATAGTCCACCAGGTATAGAAGGAAATTTCCCCTTGTCTACAAATCTCCCCCTTTGACATCAATGATAAAGGGATGCTCCCCCTGAGCTTGTGCTTCTCCTTAAGCACTTAGTGATGAGACAGATACTCCCAATTTATGTCTGAGACATTCAAATGTCTCTTTGGGAATGGGTTTTGTGAAAATATCCACAATCGTTTCTTTGGTGACAATATATTCCAACTTGACATTATATTCCGCTACTTGTTCTATTAAGAAGTGATACTTGATTGGAATATGATTTGGATTCTTTGAAATATCTATTACACTTGTGTTGTCACAAATTAATGATATTGGATGATTATATTCTACCTTAATATCTTTTAATGTCTACTTCATCTAAATAACTTATGTGCAACATGATGTTGTTGTTATATACTGAGCCTTTGTTGTGGATAGAGAAACTAAAGACTATTTCTTGCTCAACTAGGACACTAGATTGTTGCCCAAAAAGAATGCTCCTCCACTTGTACTTTTCCTATCATCAACACTTCCTTCCCAATCCACATATGTATATGATATTAGACTAAAATCTTCACCTCTTGAGTACCACAAGCCGAAATCCAAGGCGCCCTTTAGATACTTGAATATTTTTTTCACTGCTTGTATATGAGTTTCTTTTGGTGCAGCTTGAAACCGTGCAACCAATCCTACTACTTGCATAATTTCCAACCTTGATGTCGTCATATGTAGTAGGATATCAATCATTGACCTATACAATGTTTGATTTTCTTTTGGAGATTCATCATCTTTGCTCAATTTACAACCTGTGACCATAGGTGTGCTAACTTGTGCGCAATCTTCCATTTCAACATTTCCTTGATACTCTTGGTTTGTGAAAGGAATATGCCTTTGTCGAATTGAGAAATATTTACAATTCACCAAGTATGGACATCTCAAATTCCTTTTGCATTTCTATTGCAAAATCTTGGCACATTTTTTTCATATTGCCTCTTAAAATGATGTCATCTACATAAACCACAACAATGAACTAATTTTCTCCTACTGTCAGTAATTCCTCGTTTGAGGCCTTCTTGTTGTAGATATTTGTTGAGTCTTGAATACCAGGCTCTAGGAGTTTGTTTTAGCCCATGGATTGTTTTCTTCAATCTACATACATGATCCTTATTTTATGATAACAAGAATCCTTTTGGATGTTCAATGTATACTTCTTCCTCTAAATTTGCATTGAGAAAGACAAACTTGGCATCCATTTGATAGAATTTGAAGTTCTTGAAACACACAAATTCTAGAAACATTTTGATAGCTTCTAGTCTTGCAACCGGGGCAAAGGTTTCTTCGAAATCAATACCTTCAACTTGAGCATAACATTTATAAACCAATATTGCTTTGTTTCTTATTACTTATCTATCTTCATTCAACTTGTTCCTAAAAACCCACTCAGTGCCATTCATATTTTTATCTTTTGGTCTTGGAACAAGTTCCCATTTATCATTCTTCTCAATTTGATTCAACTCTTCTTCCATGGCATCAATCCAATGCTTGTTTTCACTAGCTTATATAAATTACTTAGGCTCTATTTTAGATAGCAAAGATAATTTTGCATGTTCGGGTGCACTTTCTAGTCTTCTTCTAGTTTGAACTCTCATATCTTTATGACCAAGAATTAAATTTTTCGAATGATTCTTTCAGACAAATATTTATGGTGTCTTTGTATCTTGACGTTTTGATTCTTCTTCTTCATTTTCTTCTCCTTCTTCTCCTTCTTCTCCTTCTTCTTCTTCTTTGCGGCTTGGGTCTTCTATTTGAACATGTGCTTTCACCTTCTGATGCCCTAATTCCTCCGCTTTCAAATTGATGCTCTCCACGATTTTTCCCAATGCTTTATTGTAACATCGATAAGCCTTGCTTCTTGATGCATAACCCATATAGATACCTTCATCAGCTCTGGACTCAAATTTTCCCAAGTCCTCATTGTCTCTCTTTATGTAGAACTTGCTTTCGGAAACTTTGAAGTATTTAATTGTTGTTGGTCTACCCTTCCATAATTTGTAAGGTGTTTTGTTGTTGTTGACTCTTATTTTCCCTCTATTCAAAATGTAGAATGCGGTGTTGACTACTTCTCTCCAAAACCTATCTAATAGATTAGCTTCATTCAACATTGTTCTAAACATCTCTTGTACGGTTCAATTCTTCCTTTCTACCACATCACTTTGTCATGGATTTCTTACAGTTGAAAAATGTCTCTTTATTCCATGAAGCTCACAAAATTCTTCAAATTCAATTGAGATAAACTCACCTCCTTTGTCTGATCTCAAGCACTTGATTTTCAAATTAGTTTTGTTTTCAACCAAGGATTTGAATTCTTTGAACTTATCAAAAGCTTCAATTTTTTCTTTTAGAAATGTAACCCATGTAATTTTAGAGTAATTATCAATGAGCAACATGAAGTAATTTTCACCTTGTAGACTTTGTGTTCTTGTAGGCCCACAAAGATCTATATGAATGAGTTCCAATGGCTTCGTTGTTGAGTACTCCTTTGATTTGAAGCTTGCTCTTGTCTGTTTCCCACGTTGACATTGCTTGCAAAGAGTGTTTGAAGGTTTAACAAACTTGTCATATCTCTCACTACTTGTTTGGTGCAGATTTTTACTAGATTATCAAAGTTTATATGGCACATTCTTCTATGCCATAACCAACTCTCATCTATTTGTCCCATATAACATTTTTCTCCCTTGATCTCATTCAAGATATACACATCATTTGAGGTTCTATATGTATTTTCCAATAATCTTCCCATGCATTTCTCCTTATCTCATAGCCTTGAGAATCAAATGTGAGAGTGTATCATTGATCACAGATTTGACTAACACTGAGAAGATTATGTTCCAAACCTTCAAGATAGAAGACATTCTATGTTTTGGTCTTTCCATTATTAAGAATAAGAGTACCTTTTTCGACTATCCGTGTGGTAGCATTATCTCCAAATGTTACACTTCCTTCATTTACTTCCTTCAAAGTGAAAAGATTGTTCTTGTCCCATGTCATGAGGCTTGAGCATCCACTGTCAATGTACCATCATTTTCCTTTGTTTTGAGCACGAAGGGTAGTTTACACAAGCATAGATCCGCCCTTCTTCCACTTTCCTTTCTCCTACTTCCTTTTCCAAACTTCTGTGGGTTCTTTCTTTTGTTTGGCAAGGGTATATTATTCCCTGTTTTGTCTAGAAGTTTCTACTAGGCCACTTCTACGAAAATGTGTTATGTGCCCATAGTTGTTGCACTTATAACATACAAGATTGTAATAAAATAATGGAGCAAATGAATTATAGTTTCTATTTGATAACCCATAAGTACTATTTTTGTTTCATACATTGTCATTTCTTGCATATGCTTTAAAATCTATTGCTTTATGACCAAAGTGATTGCAAGAAAAACAATAACCAAGGAAAGAGTTTTGGTACCGAGTTGTGCAAGGCCATCTTGGTGGGAAAGATCTTCTGAATCTGTCCTTGTTGTCTTTGGGAGGAATGATAATTTTCTACGAAACATCATTTTCTCTCTTCTTGTTGTCTTCATCACAGATGGAGCTTTTGAGTACATCAACATAACTTTTAGATTTTCCTCATTTACTTTATTTGATGGCTCTGTAGCTTTTGAATCTTCTTTGGTGGTCATATTAATCTTATCATATCCAAGACCAATTTTAATGTGTGGTGATATTTGGCATTTGATGATATCATCTAAGATTCCAGTGCTCTTTTCAAACTTCAAGCTTCTATTCAACTAAGCAATTGACTTCTCCAATACCTTTCTTAAGGAAACAATTTTAGCTTCCAACTTCTCGCAATTTTCTTCCTTTTCCTTCAGTTGGATTCTCACTACTTCTTTTGTCCTTTTTGCCTCTTCTAGTTGAATCTTTTGGCTGATAATAGTCTTCTTTATTTCTTCAATAGTCCGTGAAATTTTTGCTTTTGCATCACGATCCTCCTCTTCATATTTATGCAACCGCTACTTTTGTTTCAAATTGTTTGAGTTCTTCTTCAAGATATACTTCCGCATATGTTTTGAAATTTTGTTCCTCTTCTGAATCCATCATTTTTTTCCCTCTGTATTAATTTTCCGAAGTATCAATTTCCATTTCCATGTGTGCTCTTGATATCTACCTTCCAATGATTAGACTGTTTCCGAAGGAATTGGCTCTGATACCAATAATTGAGCACACACTTATACTGAGAGGGGGGGGTGTGAATCAGCGTAAGAAATTTTTTTACTTTTCCAAACATTCATCAACCATAAGAAAACAATAACATATGAGATTTATTAACTGGGGAACATGGGACACAATATTTACGTGGAAACCCTTTCGAGAGAAAACCACAAAAGATCTATTTATAATTATTTGTAGGCACCAACCTACTATTACAAATATTTCTAGGCACCAACCTAATGGAGACACCAATCCCCACTAGTAAAAATCTTGGTAAACACCAACCTACTCTTACAAATATTTGTAGGCATCAACCTATTGGAGACACCAATCCCTACTAGTACAAATACTGGTAGACCAACCTACTCTTACAGATATTCATAGACACCAATCCCCACCATTAAGAACTAACTTAGCAAGGGACACCAATCTCTTTGTTTGAGCAGAACCAACCTAATCTTACATATCTTCATAGACACCAATCTACCAGAGACAACAATCCCCACTGCTAAGCACCAACTTAGCAAGAGACATCGATCTCTTTGTGAGATGAACTAATTTTTACCGAGTCTTCTTGCTACTTTTGCCTTCATCAGGTGTGCTCGTTGCTTTTTCCTTCATCAGGTGTGCTCGCTACTTCTACCTTCACCATGTCTACTCACTATTTCTTCCTCCACTAGGTCTGCTCACTACTTCTACCTTTACCAGGTCTAACAAAAATTTGAATTTCCAAATGGTAACTTTCCTAAAGCTTATTGTTTTGGGCCTCTTCCTAAGAACAAACTTTTACTACATGCCACATATCCAATTTTGCAAATCTAATTTTGAAATTTTTACTTGAGGTACTTCTGTATGTCTCCTCTATTCTTTGAAATTTTCACAGTCTGAAGAGTCCCAGAAAATAATCTATAGTGAAAATTCCAAGCCGACCTGTTTGAAATTGATCTCGGGATCATTCTAAAACCTTGAATTCCTCAGAGCATATCTCAGAAAATACAACGAACTAACATCTGAAATTTTTACCTAAGGTACTTCTATGTGTCTCCTATGCTATGTAAAAATTTCATAGTCTGAAGAGTCCTAGAAAAAAATTTATAGTTAAAATTCCAAACTGACTTGTTTGAAACTGATTTCAGGAGCATTTAGGAACCCTAACTTCCATAGGGAATATCTACGAAATTATAGCAAGTCAACATATGAATATTTTACCACATGTACACCAAGATCTATCCTCTGTCTCTGCAAAATTTCAAGGTCTAAAATGTCCTAGAAAATCAATTATAGCGTAAGTGTCAAGCTGACTTATTTGAAATCGATTTCAAGAGCATTCAAGAACCCTAACTTCCACAAGGCATATCTTCAAAAGTATAGCGAACCAACATCTGAAATTTTTACCACATTTACACCAAAATCTCTTCTCCGTCTTTTCAAAATTTCAAGGTTCTAAATGTCCCAGAACATATGTTATCGCAAAAATTCCAAGATGAATTGAAATTGATTTTGCAACTCTCCCCTTTTGGAATGATATTCTTTCTTTGCTCAACCACTTATTCAAATGTTACTACATCTTGGACACACACACTTTCTCTTTTTAGACCTTTTCACAACCCTTCATGAAGGGACATGTCTGTTAATTAAATAATCAATTCCCCTTTTTAGTTTACTTTTCCAAATGCCATGGAAAAATATCAAAACCCATGGGTTTGAAACGCCCATTTCACTTTTTACTTTTTCACGTGCACCCCTTTTTAATATACTTGTAAACATATATATATATATATATCTTGGAAATATTGTGTGTATTTGTAAAGCCGCAATATGACATTAATGACAACATTAATCCTTTGACATTAATGACGATAATTCCAATAGAGTTGTAGGTTATAAACCAACAACTTATGTGTAAAGAAGGTGAAGTAAATAATGAATGTCTAATCAAGTGGGAAGCTAATAGTGGATAAATAAAGAACTACATTGAATAGGTTGTCTTGGTGGACAGAATTGAACTTCATGGATAATTCTCCATGGAAATGAAAAGGATAAAAAAAACTCTAGAATTGGATAAAGATTAAAGACAACTAGAGATGAGAATATTAGATACCATATAATGGAGGTTCATGATCCAAGTAGATATTGGTGGCCACCCACCTATTCCACTTGGACCCCCACCATTGCTTCTTTCAGTTTTTCAGTTTCCACACAGTTTACTATTTTTAGCAGTTTTTCGGGTCCTGAACTTCCGGAGCCGTTTTGAGGCCTTAAACAACGTTTTTTGGGAAAACGGGGAGCAACATGGACCATAAATTAATGTTTCTCACCCAAAAGTTGTATTCCTCGGATAGATCTTTCTAACGAGGTATGGAACGCGTCAAATGGAGATCGTATGCCAAAGTTACGTCCCCGAAAAGTTGATGTACCAACTTACCCAAACGGGGCCCATAGTCTTGGCGTTTCATCTCCTAGGGTTAGGTCTTTGAATGTTTAGGGTTTTCCATTGTTTCTCAATAAGAATAGGCCTTCGAGCCTCATTGGAACACAGTTCAGAGGCCAGTAGCCTCCACATCTCTTCTCAGAGATAAGCTACCAGCGCCCTAGCTAGTTTATTTCCATTTTGTTTGTAAGCATATTTCAGTCATTTGTTATTAATGAAATGAAGTCTTATTTCCGCTGCATCTCTGTGTTTATGTGTATTTCTGTATTTCATTGTGTTCCTACATAAATCCGGATCAGTGGTATCAGAGCAATCTGCTCATTCTCGATCCTTCTTTGCATGTCTCCAACGAGGTCGAGGTATAAGGAGTTGGGGCTCGATCTGGTTGAACCTTTGCAAGATCAGCCTCGCAAACCCCGACGACTGCCCATGGGGGAAGAAAAGAAATATGAGGGAGCAGGAGATCCTATCAAAATGTTGCTCAAGGAGGCCCTCGAGAAACAAAGGAACGCGATGATGGACAACTTTGCTCAGATTCTTCAACGGATTCCCACTAGCGGCGCATCGAAATCCACTAACCACTCTGGAGGCGCCACTCCTTTTAAGGTACAAGTAAACTTTGACATTACCATATTTGAGTGCCAAATAGATGCAGATGTCGTAGATAGATGGTTGAATCTGTTAGAAGGATATTTCTTGGTTCATGACTTTTCCGACCGAGAAAAGATTATTTTCGCACTCCTCAAAGCCGCCCCCCATGTCAAGGATTGGTGGGAAACCTATTCGGAGCAACAAGACGAGGGAGAACCATCTCTGTTCTTGGAGGCACCCACTTGGAATTATTTCTGAGATGCCATCAAGGAACAATATTATCCTGTGGGGAGCTATGAGGACAAATATATACAATGGACTACGATGCGGCAGCAAAGGGACCAAGATGTGCATGAGATGACGAATCTGTTTCATACCCTACGCACAAAGTTGGGTATCAAAGATTCAGAGAAACATTTGGTGTTAAAATACCGCAGTTGTCTGTATAGATACATTCAGGAGAAAATGGAGTTCCTTGACATCTACTCTCTTGGTGTGGCATACTGATATGCTGCCAAGATTGAGCAGAAGTTCAAACAGAAGAGGCGAGACTTTGGGTCTGCAAATCAGAAGCAAGGGAAAGGTACCCCCAAACCGCAGAACAAAGGACCAAGCCAAGGCGGGGCAGCCCATGACAACCCACCAAATCCATAAGCAAAGAACAACACCACGAAGCCAAAAAGGGACACGGGGAAGTGGTGTGAGTTCCATAAGAGCTCCACTCACAACACAAGTCAGTGTCGGGCCAAGCAGTCACTGGTATCCGAGTTGAAGGCTTCTGAATCAGATGCATGATCTGACTCTGAATCAGAACTTGACAAGAGGAATGACAGGGGGAAGCAGATTATCGATGTTGAGCCCAACGCCACCGTTGCCACCACGAAGATCCAGAAGGAGGAACCAGAAGATCCAGAAGAGGCGGAGCATCTCTTCCATTCCAAGATGTGGGTAAAGGGTTCCCCATTGCAGTTCATTGTCGACAGCGGGAGCCAGAAGAACCTCATCTCGGTAGAGGTCATGAAGCGGCTGGGATTTCCGACCACAACACACCCACAACCATAGACCATCGGTTGGTTTCACCAAGGACGAGACCTCCGTGTCAGTCAACAATGTCGCCTTCCCTACAGCATCAAGCCCTTCACGGATGAGGTATTATGTGGCATTGCTCCTCTTGATGTTTCTGATGTACTATTAGGCCAACCATACTTGTGGAAGCGACAAGATGTGTATGAGTCCAGGCCTCATGTTGTTATTATCACTTTGGGAAATAAGTTGTACAGGATACCGGAGATAGCACCGCCTACCACCATCTCTTTGGTTACTGCAAAAAAATGTAGTCAGATCATTTCCAAAACCAGGAAATTTGTTTTCCTGATGATCCACCCTCAGGGAAAGAGGAAGATTGTGGCCATGACCTCCAGACAGGGCCCCGCTGCACGAAAAC
>SNQJ01S0006692.1:5031-34068 GCA_010110895.2 Picea sitchensis | reverse complement strand
AGATGTCGGGAAGTACATCAAGTCCTGCACTGCTTGCGCCATTGCCAAACCGACCATCAAGAAGCAAGGCCTCTATACTCCACTTCCTACCCCTAGTCGACCTTGGGAATCCATCTCTATGGATTACATGTCGGGCCTTCCTTATACTAAGCATGGAAATGACTATGTTTTTATGGTCGTCGATCGATTCTCGAAGATGTCCATTATGATTGCCTGCAAGAAGAATATCACAGCAGAAGCCACTGCTAAACTCTTCTTTGAACGAGTGTGGGTACAATTTGGAATCCCACAGTCTATCATCTCAGATTGGGATAGTAGGTTCCTCGGTACATTTTGGTCTAGCCTCTGGTCGATGTTGGACACCAAGCTCACCAAGTCCACAACTTTCCATCTGCAAACTGATGGCCAGACAGAGGTCGTCAACCGGATGATTGTACACATTTTGCGCATGTACAATTCAAAGCATCCATGCACATGGGATGAGATCCTCCCCTATGTACAACACAACTACAACTGGACTCTCCATAGCTCAACCAACCATAGCCCCTTTCAAGTGGGCTTGGGATTCCATCCACTATGTCCCATTGACATAGCCATGCCATTTGTGGCTACTCAGGAAGATTCAACTCATGTCTAGCCTGAGGTTGATAAGGTGAACAACTTCATTGAGCACATTCAACACATCCACCAACAGGTTCATGACATCTTGGACAGAGCCAATGCTAAGTACAAGCAGCGACATGATCAACATCGGGTGCCACACAACTTCCAGTTGGGTGACAAAGTGTGGCTACATTTGCAAAAGGAGCGCCTCGTTGGACCCCACCGCAAGCTTCATCCTCTCCAATATGGGTCGTACACCCTCACCAAGGCTGTAGGGGAAAATGCCTTTGAGCTCAGCATTCCACCATTCCTTGGTCTGCACCCAATATTCAATGTGGACCGCCTTTGACCCTACTTTCCACCTCTACTAGACAGATCCGACATGGCAGAACAACTCACACCAACAGAGTTAAATCCAGACTGCATGGAACAAGCCAGAACTGATCATATCATGGATACACAGATCAAGCACACCCGAAAACAAAGGATACCGCTATATCGAGTTGTCAAAGCAGGCCAACTCCTTCACCAAGGCAAGTGGCTCACCAGGGACCAAGTTCAGCAGAAGTTTCCTCATCTCATGGAGGAACTCAACTCAATGGGGGAGGAATGATCCAGGTGGATATTGGTGGCCACCCACCTATTCCACTTGCACCCCCACCATTGCTTCTTTCATTTTTTCAGTTTCCGCACAGTTTACTATTTTTAGCAGTTTTTCGGGTCTTGAACTTTCGGAGCCGTTTTGAGGCCTTAAACAACGTTTTTTGGGAAAACGGGGAGCAATATGGATCATATATCAATGTTGCTCACCCAAAATTTGTAGTCCTCGGATAGATCTTTCTAAGGAGGTATGGAACGCGTCAAATGGAGATCGTATGCCAAAGTTACGTCCCCGAGAAGTTGATGTACCAACTTACCCAAATGGGGCCCATAGTCTTGGTGTTTCATCTCCTAGGGTTAGGTCTTTGGATGTTTATGGTTTTCCATTGTTTCTCAATAAGAATAGGCCTTCGAGCCTCATTGAAACACAGTTCAGAGGCCAGTAGCCGCCACATCTCTTCTCAGAGATAAGCTACCAGCACCCTAGCTAGTTTATTTCCATTCTGTCTGTAAGCATATTTCAGTCATTTGTTATTAATGAAATGAAGTCTTATTTCCGTTGCATCTCTGTGTTTATGTGTATTTATGTATTTCATTGTGTTCCTACATAAATCTGGATCAGTTCAACAACTGGAGGATGTTGCAACATTAATGTAATGAATCCAACATTGTATGTGAATTATTGGATGAGGATGAGGGTAAGGAATTCTAAGTGTACAAGGACAACAAACCAAAGTGAGACATAATAGTTATAGTTATTTCTAGAATGGAAGTATAAAGAAGGCACATGAAATAAGAAGTGTATTTACGTTGGTATTGGTTGGAAAGTAAAATGACTTGAAACGAGTCCATGTGAAGCTAGAGTGATATAGTTACAACATTATGGTGTGTTGAAAATGTTGAAAACTAAACTTAATGTTGGGACAAGATTGGCCCAGGAAAGGATGATGTGAATGAAGCTCGTATTGCTAATATGGATTGCAAATGAGGAAAGGGAAGGTTGGGCTTGGCTAGAATTGTTATAGGGAAGGGAGCAATGATGCACTAGAGAGTAGAGTGGAAAGACAAATCAAAAAAAGAACAAAGGATTGTTTCCATAACCAAATGGGATACAAGGGCAGCCCAAGGCAACAAAGGAAGCTTCCCAACGATGCAAAGGAAGATGCAACAATGTTATAGAAAGCTACAAGATGTTGAGGAATTTGTTGTAGTAGGAATTGGTGAACATGGCTAGCAAGGTAGAACTATTAATGAGGGGGATTTTCTCACCTTGAACTATTGAAAAAAACAAGGACACGATGCATGAATAATAAATGTGTAATATGTTCATTTCCCCCCACTCAAACTCCTCAAAGTACTCTACCTATTCTAGCTTTCATGATGGACCTACTCAACCCTTTTACTACCAACAAAAATAAATAAGGTGATAATGGAAAACCTCTTTTTAAACCTCTTGAAATTATAAATACATAAGATGATGTTCCATTTATGAGCATAACAAAAGAAACCGATGTCACACATCCCATAATTCAATTCACCATAGGAAGATATACCATTGCATGGATCAACAACACTCTTAAGTATAACCAATATATTCTATCATAAGATTTGGATAAGTCTATTTTTACAACCATAGTAGGCAAATTTTTTATTTTAATTGAATAATCCCTCTTGAGTAGACCCACTTTCCTCATGAATCTATCCCCCTTCCAAAAAAACAAATTCTCATGAAAGATCACCTTGGAAAGAACCTTTTCTTAACCTCATAGCCAAAACTTTTGATATGATCTTATAAGTACAATTACACAAGGAAATAGACCTAAATTCATCATGTGACTTGGGCTTATCAGTTTATGGGATTAGAGAAATAAATGATGAGTTAAAGGACCCCGTAACTGTTCCAAAAATTCTCACCTCCTCGATAACCTTAACTAGATCGTACCCCAACAAATCAACAAACCTTGAAAACAAATCAATGGTCCAACCATATGGACCTAGGATCTTATCTTTTTAAAATGAAGATAGTATAGACAAGAGCTCCTCTTTTGAAATTTCTTTGAGAATTTCTTGTTGTCCTCCTAAAAAACTAGTTGGGGAAAGTATGAGGCCACTTTTGTAATTTTTGCGATTTTTACTCCTTTAGGCTCTTTGTAAATGGAATTAAAATGTTGAACACCTAACTCAGGTATTTCCTTAAAACTTGTAACAACAACACCTTCACCATTCCTCAATTCCCATATAGTATTGGTGTTCTTCCTATAATTTACATACTTGTGGAAAAAATTAATTTTCTTGTCTCCCAATTCCATCCAATTGGCCCTGCTCTTCACCCCCAAATAAACTTCTTGATCAATGTGAAAAAGTTTCTTCTTTCTAGCTTCAAGGTCCTCAGCTCTTAACAATTCCTCGTTACTAAAAACCCCATTTACATTGTCACTAAAAATTCCTTTGATCATCTCCTATGTCTCCTTAAGAAGCTTCTCCCTATTCTTATATCTCTCCATTTCCTGAGATACTTCCTTTCTTTTAACATATTTTAATGCTTCAACAAACTATTCACTAGCAGATTTTGATGAGGAACCATCGAAACATTTCCAATTACTTTTGACAAGATTTAGAAATTATTCCTCTTCCAACCAAATTGGATTAAATTTGAAAGGCAATGATGGCTTTTCATCCCTGTGCTCACTTCGAAAAAAAATGAACTATGATATGAGATACTGCCTTCCAAAATCAATGACCTATATCTATCGACCCTTTGAACTAGAGAATAAGAAACCAGAAATTGAGCTAGGTGCTTGGAAGCCCCATTAGATCCACCTCTATTGTTTCTCTAGGTCGACCTCATTGAAATAGGCTCAACATCCATCAAACCTACCAATAAATATGGTGTGTAAAAAAATCTACAAGCCAGTCAACCTTGTCTGAAACCCCCCACACTTTTCTTCTACAAATGGTAAAGTTCAAAACACCCATGATTATCAACCTTCCTTCCCTAACCACCCATAGAGAAAATATTTTTTTTTGAAAGGGTTGTTTCCCTTTATAAGGGCCATACACATTCAACATAGTTATGGGCATACCTAAACTTTTACCATGAAATTTTGTGCATAGACCTAAAAATACATCAAAGGAGTTTGTTAGACATAAACTTGACCTCCATCTAGAAATCAAACCACATGAAAGACCCACAGAGTCAACAAAAGCAAAGTCCAAATCCTTCAAAACTTTCTTAAGGCTACTTATAACATTCCCTCCCTTCCCAATAGTTTCCCATAATAATATAATATTTGGCTTTTCTACTTCTATGGGTTTAGATTGAATGCTCAATACTCTTATATTCAAGGATAAAATTATCATTTTAAAACACCCTAAAGGGGTTGGCCTCTACGAATCCTAGTAATTGCCTCTATTTCCCTTGTTGAATTTCAATAATAGCCTTCTATTGTGCATGGTGCAAATATGATTTCCAATCTACAAAATAAAAACTTGGACTCCTTTATGAGGTCAAACCCTAATCCCCCTAATAGAAAACCAGAAAATATATCTCAAGGTTTGGATCGTAATTCATAACGACCTTTACTCTTTGCATCTCGAGACAACACTTCATTGCCTAAAATAATCAACTCATTTCCCATAAGGTTAGTAAACGACATATCTACAATTAAGGAAACTACATAAGAACTCTATCGCCTTCTCTTCAATAGAAAAATGTTGGTAAGACTCCCTTTCCCCCTATTTTTACCCTTCCCTCGACTTTTAGGTTTAGGAACCACCTTTGTGAGAAGTGGCCACTTGTTGGTTAAATTAATATTCAAGCTTGAAATAATATTCATACAATCAGGAATGGACTTACCATTTGTTCCAAAATCTACTTTTGTTTTGTCTAGGCTAGATAGACATTGGATTTCTTTTGCTTGACCATGGGGAGTGGAGGGATTGGAGCTTCTCCTAATTGACTCATAATCCTTGGCTACATATCCTTTACTATAACACCTTCGATATTCCTCAAAGGAGGAAACACATTGCCTTTTTCCCCAAACTTCTTCAATGGGACCGTTGACCTAGAAATATCTTTGTCTATAGTGCCTTACGGTAAAACCACTAATGGATTCAATTCACCAACAACCCCCTAAGAATTTTGACCCTCCTCCACTAGATTTTGATGGGATATCAACCTTAGATTCTTTTCTAAAACCGATGAACAAAAGGTTGAGAACAATCAACAATAGGGTGGACATAAATATGACAACTAGCACATCTAAAAGGAACATTTGTGTAATTTAGAACCTAGGTATGTACTAGATCACTGATGACGATATCAATATTTTAAGTGAAACTAGATCTGGTATCAATATCCACTGAAACCTTAACAATAGACCTATGGACACTATATTTGTAGATAGGATACACTAAAATCATTTTTCTTAATAAGTTTATGAAACCCCAAATAATTGTGTAACCATAATTTGATTGCTAACCCCGAGAATTTTACCTAGATGGGTATCCTTGAATCCACCTCAAAATTGAGGCTTCAATGACAAATAAGATGAACTGTAGAACCATTTCCCATCAATAATGATGTTTGTTATCCCCGATTTCTAGGAATAACTAGGAGATCATGTCTCAAGGCCCACAGGTCCTAGACATGGAGTACCGAGAGCAGGATTGACCTGAGCATGGCCCTGGAGGGCCCTTCTTTCTTCTCCTTCATCAGACTTGTCCTGTCAGTAGCAGCAACATCCATCACCTTCGGCTTGGACTTGCATCAGAGAAGACTTTTGCTCCATGAGGTAATTGGTCCAGGTATCATGGTATGTGTCATGTTTGATCATTATAACTTTCAGATATATGCATCAGATTCCTTACATTTCTAACGACTGCTTGGATCTTACACTAACCCACTTGACCATGGTTGGGGGAATTAACGGGGTGCCCTAGAAAGCTTGTATTCAGAGGTTTTGGTTAGCCACCAAGGAAGATTTAAAGAGCCATCGTCCGCTCCCATCATTATATCACTTTTACATCTTATCTCCCATTCATGTATCCCATTCCCCTAGTCCGGACATTAGGATGACCTATTTATGGGGTTACACCTTATCCTGTGGGAAGAAGGGGCTAAAGGCCCAGGGGGTAAAAGCAACTGGTAAGTGATAAAATCCATAAAATAAAACCTAGAGATGCCTCGCCTAGGGATCACCGAGAAGGCAATAAAAAGCCTCTCAATAAGAAACAAGAGGGACCCTAAGAAAATGTACAAAACAAGACCTAGCCAAGAGGATGGGGGGTCTCATCATGAGCCAACCCATTATGTTCATAGGTACCTAGCAGTATGACATTTCCATTATCTGGTTACCACACTAGGGTAGTGACCTTTGGTTGCATGGCCAAGGGAAAGGGGGTCTCATCACGAGCCAGCCTTATCATCTGTGAAAGTACTCGTGGGTAACACTGTCAGCTCTGGTCACCACGCCAAGGCATTGTACTTTAGTTAGACCTTGAAATAAAGAGAAAGAAAAAGTAATAAAGAAAAGAAAGAATAAAACCAATGAAGAGCTTGGAAAGAATTGCATCCATGACAAGTACAGCTCGCCTCCTACAAAGGCACACATGGATAATATCACCCCTGTCTTCCACTATGCCTAGACATCTTTTAACCACACCACCTCGTGTTACATGGCTTGGATGATATCCTTTGGGAACTTTCCATTTCTTATGGATGCTGGCCCAATAGGGCACTTTGTCTTTTTCTTCAACTTTGTATAGTAGGTCATTGTAATGTCTTTGAGCTATTAGATGATGTGTTAGGGGTTTTATGCATGCATTTGATAAAATTAATGATGAAATATGATTGACATTGCTATGATCCTGAGGACTAATGAGCCCATGGAGGGCGAAGTTTTTGATGTGCAGGTCCATGCTCGACGGATATGTACCAGGTGGACCGGTACACATGGGGAGATGATTAATTCGGACCTCCATGGGGCTGAAGAGCCCATCAGATGGTTATTGGAACCTCATCAGGGGAAGAGACAGGGCAGTGATTGGTCGAGCCTTTGCACGAGAGAAGAAGAAAGACATTTTCATCCAAGACGCCTTGGCTGAGCCCAACCCTAGGGGGTTGACCCACTGCAGGTGGAATGTGTCCCTCTGTTGACCCAGGATGTCTTCCAGAGATCCTGGACGTCACCTCCAGCGTGTGGCAACTTTACAGGGCAGTTTGGCACGTGTGGCAGAGTATGGAGGCCTAGAGAGGGCCAACGTTTGTCTTCTAGTGTTGAGATTTTCCCTAAAAAGGGACAACCTCTCCCTCAAAGGGGCTAGACGTCCTGCTTACTGCTCATTTAGGGTTTTTTTTAGGCAGTTTAATGTAAAACAATATAATTTTTAGTTATTAGCCTTGTCGACTATTTTAATGACCTAAATTTTAATTAAAGGTCATTGGATGATATAAATTGAGCATGTTTTCCCTCATTTTGACACTCTCAGCTTGATAAAACTAGTTTCCCTCGAAACCCTTGCTGAAGATCCACAAAACAGAAGGGAACAAGTTTTCGACCAGCAGAATGAGGACGTAATTAAGGAGCAAGAGCCTAAGCAAGATGATGAAGTATCCACCCATGCTCCTCCTTCTGACGAAGTCATCCAAGAACCTATTTCTCCTGTACAACAAAGTGAAGATGAGGTTAGTTGCTTTCCACTTCAAAATTTCGATGATACCATGTTCCTTGATTCAGAAGATGAAGGGGAAAAGAAGGCTTTGAATGAAGTTGATGGCCCTTGTTGTGCAATCAAAGAATTAGGCCTTCCAATTGAGGAAGAAGGAGAAATCCCTGAGGATGAGACCATAATGCATGCCAAAAACACCAAAGTCCTTGAAGTTCCCGCGCAAGAAGAAACGGTAAGTTACCCTCCTCCCCTAGTTTTTGATGATGCTTTACCTTGTGATGAAGAGGAGGAGGAGGATGAATTTTCAAATGTTTCAAACCCTGCATGTTATGACACAGATAGTGACATTGTTGATAACATTGATGAGTTCATACATGTAGGGAGACATAGGTGGGATATAGTTGGTTATGACCTGGATCCCATCTATGACATTGAGAGTCATTTCCAGCTGTTTCCCTTGCAATTGTCACAACAGATTACTCCCAACCAATGGCAACAAGGAGATGAGATTTTTACCCGTACTTTTCAAAAAACCAAGGATGACCTAGTATCTTATTCTCCTAATGATTTTCAGTCTTACCTTGAGATTTTTGATGAGTACCCTTCTGAGCACTTGGACTCTTTTCATGAAGATGATTGCCAACCACCACTGTGCTCAGATATTGATACAAGTAAGGACATTGTTTGCCTAAAGAAGGTTTCTCGTGACCTTTCGCTCCAACCACCTGTCATTACTTTACCACGCTTTTCCATTAAAGGTGTAGTTGGGAAGTACCTTTTTGGTGTTGAGTTTCCTCTTAGGCAAGCCCTAAATTCCAAGGCTTGGTTGGATGCTGCAAGTTTAAATCAGTCATCCCAGCTTTTCAACTTTCCCTTGGTAGTTTGTCAGTCGTCTACTAGGTCTTTGTTGATCCTTTCCTTGACTTCAGAGCGTGAGGATGCCCTAGGTAGCCAGATTGCAAGCCCTTTGAGTCAGTTTTTTGAACTTTGCATTTCTCATGACCCTTTCTTGAAGTGGATTGAGTATTTCCCTCGGAGATGCACTTGGCAGGATTCTATCCCTCTCACTCGCCTCCATGAGTTAGACCTTATGACTTCCAATGATATAAAATATGATCTAACACATGTCATTTTTGTGTTTGATTTATCACTGTTCTGGTTTATGATGAAGCACAAAGGCAGGTATTGTGGGACATTGTTGGATTAGCTTCATTGGTTATTTGACTATACCAAACATCCAGCTAAAGGTAAGTTTAGGTAAGCAATTTGCTTTGCATTATTGATTTTTATTTCAGTCATGTATATATATTATATTTGTGGGGTGGCAATACCACCCCACCTTTGTTACTGATACCCTTTTCGAGTGTGAGCAGGTCTGCAGGTTTATGCTAGAGATGTTGAGGTTCTCATGCGCTCTATGGTGAGCACATGTCCCCGAGTTGGAGCCAGATGTTATCCCCGATTTCTATGGATAACTAGGAGATCATGTCTCGAGGCCCAGAGGTCCTAGAGATGGAGTACCGAGAGCAAGATCAACCTGAGCATGGTCCTGGAGGGCCCATCTTTCTTATCCTTCATCAGACTTGTCCTGTCAGCAACAACAACATCCATCACCTTCGGCTTGGACTTGCATCAGAGAAGACTCTTGCTCCATGAGGTAATTGGTCCAGGTATCATGGTATGTGTCATGTTTGATCATTATAACTTTTAGATATATGCATCAGATTCCTTACATTTATGACGACTGCTTGGATCTTACACTAACCCACTTGACCATGGTTGGGGGAATTAACGGGGTACCCTAGCAAGCTTGTATTCATAGGTTTTGGTTAGCCACCAAGGGGGATTTAAAGAGCCATCGTCCGCTCCCATCATTATATCACTTTTACATCTTATCTCCCATTCATCTATCCCATTCCCCTAGACTGAACATTAGGATGACCTATTTATGGGGTTACACCTTATCCTATGGGAAGAAGGGGCTAAAGACCCAGGGGGTAAAAGCAGCTGGTAAGTGATAAAAGCCATAAAATAAAACCTAGAGATGCCTCACCCAGGGATCCCCGAGAAGGCAATAAAAAGCCTCTCAATAAGAAACAAGAGGGACCCTAAGAAAATGTACAAAACAAGACCTAGGCAAGAGGATGGGGGGTCTCATCACGAGCCAGCCCATTATGTTCATAGGTACCTAGCAATATGACATTGTCATTATCTGGTTACCATGCCAGGGCAGTGACCTTTGGTTGCATGGCCAAGGGAAAGGGGGTCTCATCACGAGCCAACCTCATCATCTGTGAAAGTACTTGTGGGCAACACTATCAGCTCTGGTCACCATGCCAAGGAAGTGTCCTCTAGTTAGACCTTGAAATAAAAAGAAAGAAAAAGTAATAAAGAAAAGAAAGAATAAAGGCAATGAAGGGCTTGGAAAGAATTGCATCCATGATAGGTACAACTCACCTCCTACAAAGGCACCCACGGATAATATCACCCCTGTCTTCCTCTATGCTTGGACATCCTTTAACCACACCACCTCGTGTTACATGGCTTGGATGATATCCTTTGGGAACTTTCCATTTCTTATGGATGCTGGCCCAATAGGGCACTTTGTCTTTTTCTTCATCTTTGTATAGTAGGTCAATGTAATGTCTTTGAGCTATTAGATGATGTGCTAGGGGTTTTATGCATGCATTTGATAAAATTAATGATGAAATATGATTGACATTGCTATGATCTCGAGGACTAATGAGCCCGTGGAGGATGAAGTTTTTGATGTGTAGGACCATGCCCAACAGACAAGTACCAAGTGGACCGGTACACATGGGGAGATGATTAGTTCAAACCTCCATGGGGCTGAAGAGCCCATCAAATGGTTGTTGGGACCTCATCAGGGGAAGAGACAGGAAAATGATTGGCCGAGCCTTTGCACAAGAGAAGAAGAAAGACATTTTCATCCAGGACGCCTTGGCTGAGCCCAACCCTAGGGGGTTGACCCACTGCAGGTGGAACATGTCCCTCTGTTGACCCAAGACGTCCTCCAGAGATCCTTGACGTCACCTCCAACATGTGGCAACTTTATAGGGCAGTTTGGCACGTGTGGCAGAGTTTGGAGGCCCAGAGAGGGCCAATGTTTGTCTTCTAGTGTTGAGATTTGCCCTAAAAAGGGACAACGTCTCCCTCAAAGGGGCTAGATGTCCTGCTTACTGCTCATTTAGGGTTTTCTTTAGGCAGTTTAACGTAAAACAATATGATTTTTAGTTATTAGCCTTGTCGGCTATTTTAATGACCTAAATTTTAATTAATGGTCATTGGATGATATAAATTGAGGATGTTTTCCCTCATTTTGACAATAACACACTTCACTCACACAACTGAGATTTGATTTTTGGCCCCCTATTGGGGTTTTTGTCTGGATTAGTGATGTGCATCTTTGAAGGAAGAGTTTTCTTGGCATTTATGGTGTTTCTTTGGAAGGAAGGTGTTACAACTAGGGTTTTCTTAGATATTTCTTCATGAATTGTTAGTTTTTTTTCTGCAAAACTTCTCTTTGAATGGTTGTAGTTTAAATCTCTTTCATATTGCTTATATATTGCTGAATCAAAACCCTAGAGGACAACCACACAAGTAGGTTGTTGTCTCATGTCCCCTGACAAAGAGATTTGAAACCATTGAATAAGAAAATAGAGCCTAGCCTTAGCTACACTTGTTTTCTTCATTCCTTATGCTAGCCGCACCTTTTTGAAGCCAAGAAGAGTGAGACGTCCCTATCCTAGGCTTACTACACTAGGGTCGTACCATTCTAGGGTTTACTGATAGACCTTGCTTTAGCAATGTCTCCCTCATCAAAACCTCTTGTCTTGGTTAATTTTTTTTTATTGTGCTAGTCGTTTGTCGGGAAAGAGGAGAGAGCACAAGGCCTTGCCTTTGCAACACCAAGTGAACCTCTCTCTCTCTTAGGGTTTCTACTTTTAAGGCCCTGCTTTAGCAGCACCTTGAAAACCTACCCTCTAGTCCTTAGAAAACTTTTACCCTTCAACTCTTGCGTCCATCACTTATTGACTCCATTAACCCTTAGGCACTGATCCTTAGCCTCTAGCATTGAAGTGATAGTGACTAAACAAACTTTCAAAACCTCATAAATTTGAAACCCTAACTAACAACTAACCCTAAAAGCTGACGTCACCCCTAGGACATTTCAACTTGACGCAACAATTTTTATATGTGAGCAACTGAATGATGTTTAATGCATTGATTTGATTCAAGGAGTGATTATATTCATTGGATGCTATATTGTTCTAGTATTTATTGACAAGTAACATTATATTTCCATTGTTATTATTGAAAACATTGACTTCGTCAATATTTACTGTTGCATTTGCTCATATATTGAACTTAGATAGTCACTGATTTATGAAGTATTAACCATTATTGCACGTACTAGTTTTATTGTTGTCTTGTCTCGAAAGCAAGTGCCTTCTCCTTGGTTATACTTTATTGGACTATCTCTTTGGGTGGTAATCTGTGAAAGGGGAAACTAGCCTTAATCCTTCGAGCCTTTCCCTTTCAAACCCCAGGTTGCCAGGGACGTCTCCCTTGGGCCTAGCCTCCCTAAATAGAAAGGACCTCCCCATTGTGGTGACATTGGGTGGGTTAGGTCCCTGTTACGCCAGTTTGGCCTTCTACTTTATAGCCTTTGCTCCTAGCTACAAACTGTGCGATAAMATTTTTGGCATCGTTGTCGGGGAACACTGAGTCAATCTTCCTCAACGACAAATCTTTTGGTAAGCCTTGCCTCAAAGACCTTTCTCTTAAAAGATTACCTAGTGACTCCACTAAACTTTATTCGCCTTTTTCTTTGATAGTYTCAAGCAAATTATCTGGCGACTCCACTAATGACGAAGCCAACTATGAATTCACAATGGGATCCAGAGAACTAGAAACCTTTGGACATGAGTAAAATCCCGGGATATCCCAGAAAAATGCCTCCTCTCTATAAGGAATGGGTCCCTTGATTTGCTGGCATCAATGGAGAGTGTCCCAAGTCTCACATGAGAAAATTTTGGGAGTTCTTTCAATACTTCCCTATCAACGACGAGGCTGAATACTTGGTGATGAAACTCTTCTCTGCCTCCCTGCATGGAGGGGCCAGAAGATGGTATGATAAGCTTCCAGCTGCCAGCATCACTTCTATGGACCTTTTTGAAGAAATTTTCCTTGCAAAGTGGACCATGAAAATAGAAGATATACAATCATTGTTGAAAGAGCTTGAAGGCATAAAACAAACAGAGCCTGAGATTGTCAGAGCTTTCGGGGCTAGGTTCTAGAAATTGCTTTACCAGATTCCTCAAAGCCATCGTCCTAAAGACAAGTACCTCGTTTACCTCTATACTAATGGACTTCAATGACATTTGATCTTCCTTCTAAATAAGAAGAATCCAAAAACACTTGCAGAAGCTCACAACATGGCCATTGAAATTGAAAAGAGTCTGTTCTTGACCAGAGCCAATGCCATGGACACTCTCAGCTTGATAAAACTAGTTTCCCTCGAAACCCTTGCTGAAGATCGAAAAAAGAGAAGGGAACAAGTTTTCGACCGACAGAATGAGGATGTAATTAAGGAGAAAGAACCTAAGCAAGATGATGAAGTATCCACCCATGCTCCTCCTTCTGATGAAGTCATCCAAGAAACTGTTTCTCATGTACAACAAAGTGAAGATGAGGTTAGTTTCTTTCCACTTCAAAATTCCGATGATACCGTGTTCCTTGATTCAGAAGATGAAGGGGAAAAGAAGGCTTTGAATGAAGTTGATGGCCCTTGCTGTGCAATCAAAGAATTAGGCCTTCCAATTGAGGAAGAAGGAGAAATCCCTGAGGATGAGACCATAATGCATGCCGAAAACACCAAAGTCCTCGAAGTTCCTACGCAAGAAGAAACAGTAAGTTACCCTCCTCCCCTAGTTTTTGATGATGCTTTACCTTGTGATGAAGAGGAGGAGGAGGATGAATTTTCAACTGTTTCAAACCCTGCATGTTATGACACAGATAGTGACATTGTTGATAACATTGATGAGTTCATACATGTAGGGAGACGCAGGTGGGATATTGTTGGTTATGACCTGGATCCCATCTATGACATTAAGAGTCATTTCCAGTTGTTGCCCTTGCAATTGTCACAACAGATTACTCCCGACCAATGGCAACAAGGAGATGAGATTTTTACCCGTACTTTTCAAAAAACCAAGGATGACCTAGTATCTTATTCTCCTAATGATTTTCAGTCTACCTTGAGATTTTTGATGCGTACCCTTCTGAGCACTTGGACTCTTTTCATGAAGATGATTGCCAACCACCACTGTGCTCATATATTGATACAAGTAAGGACATTGTTTGCCTAAAGAAGGTTTCTTGTGACCTTTCGCTCCAACCACCTGTCATTACTTTACCACGCTTTTCCATTAAAGGTGTAGTTGGGAAGTACCTTTTTGGTGTCGAGTTTCCTCTTAGGCAAGCCCTAAATTCCAAGGTTTGGTTGGATGCTGCAAGTTTAAATTAGTCATCCCAACTTTTCAACTTTCCCTTGGTAGTTTTCCAGTCGTCTACTAGGTCTTTGTTGATCCTTTCCTTGACTTCAGAGCGTGAGGATGCCCTAGGTAGCCAAATTGCAGGCCCTTTGAGTCAGTTTTCTGGATTTTGCATTTCTTATGACCCTTTCTTGAAGTGGATTGAGTATTTCCCTCGGAGATGCACTTGGCAGGATTCTATCCCTCTCACCCGCCTCCATGAGTTAGACCTTATGACGTCCAATGATATAAAATATGCTCTAACCCATGTCATTTTTGTGTTTGATTTATCACTGTTCTGGTTTATGATGAAGCACAAAGGAAGGTATTGTGGGACATTGTTGGATTGGCTTCATTGGTTATTTGACTCTAGCAAACATCCAGCTAAAGGTAAGTTTAGGTAATAAGTTTGCTTTGCATTATTGATTTTTTATTTTAGTCATGTATATATATTATATTTGCGGGGTGGCAAAACCACCCCACCTTTGTTACTGATACCCTTTTCGAGTGTGAGCAGGTCTGCAGGTTTATGCCAAAGATGTTGAGGTTCTCATGCGCTCTACGGTGAGCACATGTCCCCAAGTTGGAGCCATATGTTATCCCAGATTTCTAGGGATAACTAGGAGATCATGTCTCGAGACCCACAAGTCCTAGACATGGAGTACCGAGAGTAGAATTGACCTGAGCATGGCCCTGGAGGGCCCTTCTTTCTTCTCCTTCATCAGACTTGTCCTGTCAGCAACAGCAACATCCATCACCTTCGACTTGAACTTGCATCAAAGAAGACTCTTGCTCCATGAGGTAATTGGTCCAGGTATCATGGTATGTGTCATGTTTGATCATTATAACTTTTAGATATATGCATAAGATTCCTTGCATTTATGATGACTACTTGGATCTTACACTAACCCACTTGACCATGGTTGGGGGAATTAACGGGGTGCCCTAGCAAGCTTGTATTAACAGGTTTTGGTTAGCCACCAAGGGGGATTTAAAGAGCCATCAACCGCTCCCATCATTATATCACTTTTACATCTTATCTCCCATTCATCTATCCCATTCCCCTAGTCCGGACATTAGGATGACCTATTTATGGGGTTACACCTTATCCCGTGGGAAGAAAGGGCAAAAGGCCCAGGGGGTAAAAGCAGCCGGCAAGTGATAAAAGCCATAAAATAAAACCTAGAGATGCCTCGCTTAGGGATCCCCGAGAAGGCAATAAAAAGCCTCTCAATAAGAAACAAGAGGGACCCTAAGAAAATGTACAAAACAAGACCTAGCAAAGAGGATGGGGGGTCTCATCACGAGCCAACCCATTATGTTCATAGGTACCTAGCAGTATGACATTGCCATTATATGGTTACCATGCCAAGACAATGACCTTTGGTTGCATGGCCAAGGGAAAGGGGGTCTCATCACGAACCAACCTTATCATCTGTGAAAGTACTCGTGGGTAACACTGTCAGCTCTGGTCACCACGCCAAGGCAGTGTCCTCTAGTTAGACCTTGAAATAAAAAGAAAGAAAAAGTAATAAAGAAAAAAAGGAATAAAGGCAATGAAGGGCTTGGAAAGAATTGCATCCATGACAGGTACAACTCGCCTCCTACAAAGGCACCCACATATAATATCACCCCTATCTTCCACTATGCCTGGACATCCTTTAACCACACCACCTCGTGTTACATGGCTTGGATGATATCCTTTGGGAACTTTCCATTTCTTATGGATGCTTGCCTAATAGGACACTTTGTCTTTTTCTTCAGCTTTATATAGTAGGTCATTGTAATGTCTTTGAGCTATTAGATGATGTGCTAGGGGTTTTATGCATGCATTTGATCAAATTAATGATGAAATATGATTGACATTGCTATGATCCCGAGGACTAATGAGCCCATGGAGGGCGAAGTTTTTGATGTGCAGGACCATGCCTGACGGACAGGTACCAGGTGGACCGGTACACATGGGGAGATGATTAGTTCGAACCTCCATGGGTCTGAAGAGCCCATCAAATGGTTGTTGGGACCTCATCAGGGGCAGAGACAGGACAGTGATTGGTCGAGCCTTTGCACGAGAGAAGAAGAAAGACATTTGCATCCAGGACGCCTTGGCTGAGCCCAACCCTAGGGGGTTGACCCACTGCAGGTGGAACGTGTCCCTCTGTTGACCCAGGACGTCCTCCATAGATCCTTGATGTCACCTCCAACGTGTGGCAACTTTACAGGGCAGTTTGGCACGTGTGGCAGAGTTTGGAGGCCCAGAGAGGGCCAACGTTTGTCTTCTAGTGTTGAGATTTGCCCTAAAAAGGGCCAACGTCTCCCTCAAAGGGGCTAGACGTCCTGCTTACTGCTCATTTAGGGTTTTCTTTAGGCAGTTTAAGGTAAAACAGTATGATTTTTAGTTATTAGCCTTGTCGACTATTTTAATGACCTAAATTTTAATTAAAGGTCATTGGATGATATAAATTGAGGATGTTTTCCCTCATTTTGACAATAACACACTTCACTCACACAATTGAGATCTGATTTTTTGCACCCTATTGGGGTTTTTGGATGGATTAGTGATGCACATCTTTTGAAGGAAGAGTTTTCTTGGCATTTATGGTGTTTCTTTGGAAGGAAGGTGTTACAACTAGGGTTTGCTTGGATATTTCTTCATGAATTGTAAGTTTTTTTCTGCAAAACTTCTCTTTGAATGGTTGTAGTTTAAATCTCTTGCATATTGCTTATATATTGATGAATCAAAACCCTAGGGGACAACCACACAAGTAGGTTGTTGTCTCATGTCCTCTGACAAAGAGACCTTAAACCATTGAATAAGAAAATAGAGCCTAGCCTTAGCTACACTTGTTTTCTTCATTCCTTATGCTAGCTGCACCTTTTTGAAGCCAAGAAGAGTGAGACATCCCTAGCCTAGGCTCACTACACTAGGGTCGTACCATTCTAGGGTTTACTGACAGACCTTGCTTTAGCAACATCTCCTTCATCAAAACCTCTTGTCTTGGTTAAATTTTCCTTATTGTGCTAGCCGTTTGGCGGGAAAGAGGAGAGAGCACAAGGCCTTGCCTTTTCAACACCAAGTGAACCTCTCTCTCTCTTAGGGTTTCTACTTTTAAGGCCCTACTTTAGCAGCACCTTGAAAACCTACCCTCTAGTCCTTAGAAAAATTTTACCCTTCAACTCTTGCGTCCATCACTTATTGACTCCATTAACCCTTAGGCACTGATCCTTAGCCTCTAGCATTGAAGTGATAGTGACTAAACAAACTTTCAAAGCCTTATAAATTTGAAACCCTAACTAACAACTAACCCTAAAAGCCGACGTCACCCCTAGGACATTTCATCTTGACGCAACAATTTTTATATGTGAGCAACTGAATGATGTTTAATGCATTGATTTGATTCAAGGAGTGATTATATTCATTGGATGCTATATTGTTCTAGTATTTATTGACAAGTAATATTATATTGCCATTGTTATTATTGCAAACATTGACTTCGCCAATATTTACTGCGGCATTTGCTCATATATTGAACTTAGATAGTCACTGATTTATGAAGTATTAACCATTATTGCACGTACTAGTTTTATTGTTGTCTTGTCTCGAAAGTAGGTGCCTTCTCCTTGGTTATACTTTATTGGACTATCTCTTTGGGCGGTAATCTGTGAAAGGGGAAACTAGCCTTAATCCTTCGAGCCTTTCCCTTTCAAACCCCAGGTTGCCAGGGATGTCTCCCTTGGGCCTAGCCTCCCTAAATAGAAAGGACCTCCCCATTGTGGTGACATTGGGTGGGGTAGGTCCTTGTTATGCCAGTTTGGCCTTCTACTTTATAGCCTTTGCTCCTAGCTACAAACTGTGTGATAACAATGTCCACATCCTACAAAGAGAAAAATATAAAGCTTACTTAGCCCCTTGTCAATATGTTAAAGGATAAGGGGTAGCATGAGTGGGAGGGGTCATCTATGACCCCGAGGGAAATTAAGAATCCGCCTATGCTTGGGCATTGGGAACTGCAACAAACAACCAAGCAAAGACATATGCTCTCTTTCAAGGTATTTCCATCACCATTACCTTGGGAATAAGAGAATTGGTAGTCATCAGAGACTTAAGGATTGCCATTAAGTATTTAACTCACAAGGAATCTCCAAAAGACTCCCAACTAGCTTCGATCCTCTCGAAAGTCACAAAATTTACTGAGCAGTTGGCCAAAATTTATTGTTTTCATGTCTTACGAGAAAACAATGGAAAGGGAGATAATTTGAAAAAAGAAGCATTTGGCTTGCCTCAAGGGACTTTAAAAAAAAATGGGGGCTTATCTCTCTCCTTCATCCCCTAAGCACATCGCTTGAGATATAATACATTAGGTGTGGTGTTACTAGACCACAAAGCAAGTTATAAAGGAAGACAAGGACCAAGTGAGTGGGGTGGAAATCCAAGGTCATAGTTCACTCGAAGCAACACAAGACAAATAGTGGAGCATTCAAATTTTATACCCTCCACATTTATTCTCTATTGGAGCAGTGGGTTTATCCAATTTTAGTCTAGAAGTTTCTAAATGTTGGGGGGTTTCCTGGAGTGTTGGGCTCCCTCTTCCTCATTTGTAATAAGAGGACATTCAACAAGTTGACGGTGTGGAAAGGACATTCCCATTTGCCCACATGGTTTCAACATTCTGCATGTTGGGTAAGTGTTAGAACCTCCTTGACTTTTCCCTCTTGGAGTTTCAGATTTGGCTTCTCTCAGTATTGTTTGGACTTATTAGTTTGGTGCTGACCTTTTCTATGGGGGGAGTAGCCTCGAAAACCTTTCCCTGTCCTGTCCTTTTGGCTTGCTATCTATGTCTCTTTCTGGGGTTTTCGTCTTAGTAATCTAGTGAAGTTACCCTATCTGTTATGGTCTTCTCCTATACTGAATTGTTGGCTGGCTATACATGGTGTTTTGGTTTGTGAGATGTTTGTGGTTTTTTTCTAGCTTGACTGTGGACCCGTTTCTCTAGTGAAATACAAAATTTCCACACAAATTCTGGCTTCTCTCCCTGAAGAAATAGTTTGGAATTGGTGACTTTGTTTCATCATAGTTCTTCTCATCTTCCATAAGAGTGCTTTTGGTCTTTTCTTTGGACAAAATGGTTTTCCTAGTTTTCTTTTTTGGAGAACATGGATTCACAAGACCTTAGAGGTATCCACAAGGATTTGAAGAGACATGAAGAGCTTTTACAAAGTAATGGAATCTCTCTTAGAAATTTCTTATAAATTCTGCACAATTTGGAAAGGCAACAACAAGAACATTATAATAATATAATGACCATTCAAGAAGCATATGTGGAATTTTTTTTAGAAATCAAAATGGATTGTTATAAGATAAAGCACTCTATTTAGTACAAAAGTGAAGATTACACCTCACACTCCACTACTCAATAGACTACAGGCCAGACATAGGAGAAAGCTAATGAATGAGATTATGCACAACAACTCAAGGAACCAAAAGAAATGGATCAGTCTTTTATTCATCCAGAGGAAAATCTGTAGTAACAAATCTCTTAAATTTTCTACAAAGCCATATGTATTTTGAATGTATTTTATAGGATTTTTACATGTCATGTTATGTTGATGATTGCAGCGTCGTGAGACATCCTCCAGGATACATTCTCTTCTGTGACTAAGTTGAGTCGACCCGTGAGAGAGCCCAGTGTTGGGCATACCCATGTGATGGGGCATCGTTCTCCTCTGTGTGAGAGTTGAGTCATCCCCCAGTGGTTGGGTTTGCCCATGTGATGCGTGTATCGTTCTCCTCTGTGTGAGAGTTGAGATGATGTGGTACTCCAGATGATTCTCTTGTGGACTTAGTTGAGATAGAGATCTGTTGAGTATGACATCCATGTGGCCGAGCATAGGTGGATGTGTCCCTAGTGGCTGAGCACTAGTGGATGTGTGGATCCCTTGCTATATTTTCTAAGTGTAAGATTTGCTTGTAACCCTAATTGTGATGTAAAGGGTACAAGTCGACCCCACCATATGTGAAAGATAATTAAGGATGATTGTAATAATAATTATATTTATGAGTTATTGAGGTCGTCCCTGTTGTTCCAACAAACACATTTATCGTTGTGTTTGGTCTAGTATAAATAAAGCTGATTTCCCCATTGAGGAAACACACTTGTCACTTGTCATTTGGAAATTCCATCAAGTACATTTTAGGGTTGGAGTTGCACCTCTCTTGGGCGCTAGTTTCAAGATGGTAGAGCACCCTCTTGTGTGCATTAGGGTTTTATGGTTGGAGGATCTTCTCTTGAGAATTTAGCAAAGGATTGCTGGGTTTTCTTCTCTTGAGTAGAAGGGTTTCCCGTGATATTTCTTATGTTCTTGTGCATGGTACTTCTTCTTGTGATCTTGGTTATTGCAACACTTGTGAATGGTGTAGCTGCACTTGTTTATGGTTCAAGTAAATGCTAAAATGAAATAAACCTCATACTTGAGCCTATCATAGTGAAAATTCAACATGTTAGTATCTATGTAGCTACAACAAGAATGAGAATACAAGGGTCAGATAATGGGGGGGGGGATCCAATGATGCCACTGATTTTTTTTTTGAAATAGCAAGCCTGTATTCTATGTAATATTTTTCCATTTTTGGCCCTTTTAATACAAATATTCCCTAATCCCGGTTAAAAAAAATAAAAAAAACATGTTAAAGGATGGCCCATTACCCAGGATTGGGCTCCATTAGGATTGCAAACACACATTCAAAGATTCCACACCAAATTGTCTCCCCATAAATTTGCCAACTCAGGTCTTCCCATAAAACGCATAATCTTTTGAACTTTCAAATCCTCTCCCACCACCATTTCGATACCTTCCACTTTCTTTTAATAAATTTTTAGGGCTTCTTGTGACTTGTAAAATCCTCTACGGAGGCTTCACATGAGGGAACTCTCTTTCCCCTAGTTGAAAAATCCACATCTAGGGTTTAACCACTAAGACCATTACCGCAAACTTCAACTTGCTTATCGGAAAATGCTTTAGATCCATAGACCTTAGCCGAATTTCCAAAGGAAAATTAATTACCAGAACACCCCTCCATTGATCCTTTGTTCAAGGTCCCTCCTCATGCTTGACAAACATTGATTTCACTATTATTCACCTTTCCTTTGATCCCCATGCTGCTAGTGCCTATCTCTTTTTCTCTGATAGAGGATCTGGCTGCAATTGATTCTTTGTTAGTGCTCGTACTAACCCCCTTCTCTATCATACACTCCTCCTTTTGACCATAAGAACCCCCTTATCCAAGGTTTTAGAGTCACCTAAAGAAATGCCCCCAACAAAACCTTCATTGCCAATGCTAGAAAAAACCACATCATCCCTCTTATTAAGGCTGGCCCCGAATATTCAAAGACATTGAGCCCTGTTGTGGGGTCATTAGAATAATCCACATGCTATACATCATCTTCATCCATGACAAGTCTGGAATGTAGCTCTAGTTAGGGTTTCACCATTGTTAAGGTTTCATGAAGCTCCTCTTCCTAGCTTTCAAGGTCCATGGAGGGCTTATACTTACCCTACCTTAATATTAAGTTAATATTTATCATAAGTATACCTACTCTCAAGTTCATGCCATTGGTTGGAACATTTTCTAGTACAAGGCTCACTATTTATACACATTTAGTCATTTAAATGTCCACTAAGAATATAAGTCTACAAATTATTTATCAACTAAAACAAAGATTATGAAAAATTAAAAACAATTATTAATCGAATAATAATAGTTATAAACTTTTCTTACAAAATTGGAAAATAATAATATAAAAAAATAATAATCTAATTTTAAGATCACTACCAAACCAAACACCAAATTGATGTATGACACCCCTTATTTGTGGGACAAGAAACCCCTTTGATTACTAAAGTTTAATGACATATTCATACCCTACCCCTGTGATGCAAATCAATTACTCAAACCACCTCCCATTACTCAAACAATTAGTTTTTTATATCATCAATATATCCAAAATTTTGTAAAAGTATATTTTTCCAATTTTTAAAAAGTTAAAATTAAAAAAAAACGTTACAGACTAAAACAATATGTTTTTAAAGCTCGAATCTCATTTAACGGAAGCAGCATGGTACCTTGTTTTAGTAGGAATTAGGATTAGCATTAATATGTGAAATAAATAATGAGTTGGATAACTACTTAATTATTAAATCTTTGTCCAATTTAGTTTAAGAGATAATTTAGTGATCGAAATTCTCATGAAATCATCACAAAGCAATTGAAATTGCCATTTTAATGGCATGGATCCACCCAGCAGGCTCAAAACCCTATACCTTTCGTAACATCCAAATTATATGATTCCAATGATTAAGACTTGCAATTCTATAAAAGAAAATCGTTTTCATCGGATTCCATAACAAGATTGTCATTCCAATTTCCATACTTCATATTTGCAACTCTTCAAAGAAAATTGTTTTCACCGGCGTTCTGTTACAAGATTCATATTTAACCCTGTAATGATAGAAAAGCGCCAAATCGTTAACTGATTCTACTACACTTGTTGAGTAAAGGAAAATTCGTTAAAATTTAATGTCGGTTGTGCTCTGGTCGACCGGTACATTGAAGGGTAGTCCACGATACTCAGTCAATCTTGGATGAGTGACACGTTTTAGAAGCTGGGTTTATCTATGCTGCTCTGGCGAATAATTGGGTGGTGTATTGCCAAAAGTTAAAATTGGGTAGTTTCTGTGAAAAATAGCGGTAAATGGAAAATGCCGAGCTCCATACAGCAACACTCGGGCGGGAAATGTAGTGCTTTATCCTCGTTCTTCGCTTCGCTATTTGTTGTGAAGGTATTTTTTCTACTTACTAATAGCTGTGTTTCTTCTCTCAAAGCTTACAGGCATAGGTATGTATTTGAAACCTTGAAACTATCTGAACTGTTAACATTTGCAGTGAAATAAATTATGTGCAAGAAGAGCCTTAGTTTGGACATTATTGCATTTGCTCCTATTACCTCTGCATTGTTTGTGTGGTTTTGTTTACAAGGTGGCGGTGCTTTGTTTTGTACGAGATATATGGCCATATCCTGCTTGTCATTACTGATTTTTAGACTCTTCTGTATGAACTATTTGTAATTAGAAGCTGCCATTATCAGTGAGGAAACTTAGCAACAGGTCCATTGTTCTCACGTCGATACAGAGGAGGCCAGATAACAATTGTTATTTTGAAGTAAATTTACATTTACCTTCAAGATTGCTGATCATTAGCTTCGAAACATAGACACAAGAAATAAAAATCACCTTATCCCTCTTACTATGTCGGTTGGGCTGTAGCGGCCGGTCGCTTGGTAGAGCGGTGAGAGTTTATCACAACTAGTCCAGGTTTCCCAGCCCATTTCTGTATGGGCTCTAACTGAGAATTCTTGAAGTGACATGTCCCAAGAGATTTGATCCTGCTCCTGCAAAAATTTAGATGGTTTTTGAGGAAAAAAGAAATAAATGAGAAGAAAAGCCTTTGCCATCGTAACATACAAACAAAACCAAATTAGTTTAACAGAACACAAATTGCCTCTTTTTTACATGCGCAAATATGAATATAGTGATGTAAGTGCTAGAAGATGCCTTAAGCTTCAATGCTATCACAATCTCTAGCTTTTGTACTTCTTATTTCTTTTTCTCCAACAACCAACCTACCATCAATGCAACCGCAATTGCATCTCCTCCAGAACCCATTATTGGTGCTCTACCAGTTTGCCATCACCCTCTTGATGTTGAAGGTAGAAATCACCTAAACAACTGTTCATGTTAAGCATTTTCCTGTCTGGAGACTTGCCTAATAGGCAACTGGTCAACATTGATTCAAGAATCCCCTCCACCTGGATGGTCTTGTCTATCTCCTACCAAATGATTTCATACGTAGCTTGCAATCGGCACACATGGTATCTCCATCACCTTTGGGAACTGTAATGGTAGGGTGTGGCCTTCTCTTGAAACCTTTCGTGGCATGGTCATTGGTCATGCTTTGATTTTTCTTTTGGAGACGCATAAGTATCCTAAGCGAGCTTTGCCTTGTATATCCGATTTCCATTGGGTTGTAGCTTTTTGATTGGAGATATGGAGATCTGGTGGGGTCCATAGCTGGGGGTGAGTGGCTCGTGTCATTCATGATTGTTTATGTTTAGTTGCCACCTTACTTGCTTCCAATGATCTCTCTAGATATATGTGGCTTTGGATTTGGAGAGGTCCTCCATGTTGGCATTTTTCATTGCTATTTGTTACTTCCCTCTAGCTTCTTCCAATTTAGTGGTCCATGTTGATGGTGACCCTTTTCTTGACTTAGATTGATCCTTATCTCTTTGATTATGTTGCTCAAAATATCTTGCTCTCATACCGAGTATGATCCATGATTTGCTTGGTGTAAATGTTATAATTTTACTTGTGTGTCTATAGACTATAGGTATTAAAGTCTTTGGACTACAATATGGATACCTAAAGAAATTGGGATTTGACAACATCAAAGTTTCTCGTGTGTTGTTGTCTGTTTTTTGGGGCCCACTTTGTAGTTCCCTGGGATTTTTCTTTGCTATTTGTTACTTCCTCTAGCTTCTTCCAATTTAGAGGTCCATGTTGATGATGACCCTTTTCTTGACTTAGATTGATCCTTGTCTCCTTGATAATCTTGCTCAAACTGTCTTGTTCTCATACCGAGTACGATCCAGGATTTGCTTGGTGTATATGTTATTTAATTTCACTTGTGTGTCTACAGGTCCTAAAGTGATTGGACTATGATATATCATATGGATACCTAAAACCTAAAGAAATTGGGATTTGATGACATCAAAGTTTCTCATATATTGTTGTCTGTTTTTTGGGACCCACTTTGTAGTTTCCCTTGGGAAATGGCTATGCCTAAAATCTTTAGACTTGCAACCTTCTTAACACAAGTGCTTAGCATAATGACATTGTGTTCGCAAAATATTATTGAATGAAGTTAAATGACACAATTTTTATGGGACTTGTTATCGCACAGTTTGTAGCTAGGTCAAATGTCTAGAAGGTAGAGGTCAAACTGGCATAACAAGAACCTACCCCACCCAATGTCACCACAATGGGGAGGTTCTTTCTATTCAGGGAGGTTAGCTCGGGGGAGACGTCCTCGGTAACCTGGGGTTTGGAAGAGGCCAAAGTATAAAGGTCAAAGTAAAAGTTCCTCCTCACATGTTACCACCGAGATCAGATAGTTCGACTAATCAGCCAATAATGAAGTGTAGCCCCAAATGAGAACACCTGCCCGAAACAAGACAATAGCAAAAAACAATATATGCAGGCTATAATTCAATGGGTTAGTACTTCATATAACTATCTTATATCAATATATAAGCAATTAAAACAATAGATATCAATGAGATCAATGTCAATTAATATAGCAATGGAATAATATCAATTCATCAATAAATATTGAGATGATGTAGCCAACAATGTATTTAGTCAATCCCTTACTCAATAAATGCTTTCAAACCATCATCTAATTGCTTATCAAAGACAAATGCTGCGTCAAGATGGAATATCCAAGAGTGACATTAGCCTAATTAGGGTTAGTTTGTTGGTTAGGGTTTCAAATTTAAGAGTTTTGAGAGTTGTTTCAATCACTTTCACTTCAACGTTGGGCAGCTGAGATCAGTGCCTAAGGGTAGATGGAGTCAATTAAAGAGAGGACGCAAAGTTGAAGGGATAAAAGGCTAAGGACGAGAGGGAAGGGTTCTAAGGTGCTGCAATGGCAGGGCCCTAGAATCAAAACCCTAGGGGAAAGAGGCTCACTCTGGTTTTACTTAAGCAAGGCCTCGTGCTCTTTCCTCCTTCCTTAGGTCAAACTTGGTGACCTGCCATTATGTCTTACGAATCCCTTGGTGACCTGCCATTGGGGAGTCATGACATGCCTGCAACACCTTGGCCTTGAAGGCTAATTCAAGAACCAAAAAGATTCGGCCCTTATAATAGATGAGGCCATTAACGATCCTGAAGTTATCGTCCTGTATTTGCCTGTCTATTATTTGACAAGCGAACTGATTCCCTACATACTCCATCATCAAGTGGTCCTTCCAATCAACAAACACATCTGTCATGGCATAAATGGATGGCCTCCTGAACAATGCATCAGCCACCACATTGTTCTTCCCTTTGAAAAATTCAATGTCAAAGTCATATGCCTGTATTCTGCTTACCCATTTCTGCTGCCTTTCATTTAAGTCCTTCTGCTCCAATAGGTACTTAAGGCTGTTATGATCTGATTTTACCACAAATTGTGCACCTACCAGGTATTGTCTGAATTTGGCCAGAGCGTGCATGATGGCCAACATCTCTTTGTCATAAATGCTGTAAAGTAACTCAGGTCCCCTGAGTTTTTGGCTCTCATAGGCAAGAGGGTGCCTTTTTTGCATCAGTACGACCCCAATACCTTCTCCTGAGGCATCACACTCCAAGGTGAAAGGCTGGCCGAAATCTGGTAGGGCTAAGACTGGACATGTGCTCATCACCTCTTTCATCTTGAAAAATGTCAATTGGGCCTCCTCACTCCATTTGAAGGCTCCTTTCTTGGTCAAATCGGTCAAGGGTGCACAAAGCTGGGAGAACCCCTTGACAAATTTCCTATAGTAACTGCATATACCCAAAAATCCTCTTAATTCTGTAAGGGTCTTAGGTGTAGGCCATTCCATTATGGCTTGAATTTTCTCCTATGCACCTGTACCCCCTTTGCTCCAATGATGTGTCCCAAATAAAGAACCTCCGTCATTCCAAACTCACATTTGGACTCTTTAGCATACAATGACTGCTCCTCCATGATAGACAGAATCTGGTCCACATGTCGAAGGTGTTCCTCCCTCGTCTTGCTATAAATGAGCAAGTCATCAAAAAATACCAAGAGATGCTTCCTCAACTGTTTGTTGAAGACATGGTTTATACAAGATTGGAACGTGGCTGGGGCATTGGTTAACCCGAAGGGCATCACTAAGAACTCGTAGTGACCATAATGACACTTGAAAGCAGTTTTTGGGATATCCTCCTCCCTCATTTTGATTTGATGGTAGCTAGAGCATAGGTCAATTTTTGTGAAATAGACAGCCCCATGCAGCTTGTCTAGTAGCTCATCAATCCTTGGTATAGGATACTTGTTTTTGATTGTTTTCTTATTAAGTGCCCGAAAGTCAATGCACATGCACATGGTTCCATCTTTTTTCTTGACCAATACCACTGAAGAAGCAAAAGGGCTAGAACTCGGCCTGATGTGCCCCATATCCAAGAGCTCCTTGATTGCCTTCTCTATCTCGTCTTTATACTTCTTTGGATGCCTGTACGATGTGGTGATGACTAGTTTTGCTTCTGCCTCCAACTCAATGATGTGCTCAGACCCCTTGTCTGGTGGCTGGTGGAATAGGTCCAAACAATTCGTTGTGTTTGTCAATGATTTCTTGGATTTCTGGTGTGTAGTGAACCTTGCCCTGCTCATCCACACATGCCAAAATTTTGCATTTAGCTGCATATATTATCTCTTCTCTCCTGAAGATGGCCTCCATCCTCTTAGCCGTAACTGCCTTGGCCGAGTTACCTGTCATGCCTCGGAGCACTACCTTTCGTCCACCCTCCTCTGTGAAGGACATCTCCATGGTCTTGTAGTTGGTGGTGATAGGCCCCAACGTACTGAGCCATTGAACTCCAAGGATGATGTTGGTATTCGACAGGTCCATCACATAGACATCCTGTATCAACTCATGCCTACCCAATGTAAGCTTCATGCCGGGAATGTACCTGTCACAAGGCATGGTGCACCCACCTGCTACCTCCACCTTGAAGCCTTCAAATTCAACCGTGAGTATATGCCTTCTTCGTAACAATGTTGAGTCAATGAAGTTGTGAGAGGCTCCCCCATCAATCAAGACTGACACCTTTTGCCCCTGCAAGACTCCTCTCATCCTAAAAGTGTTATACTTAGGCACTCCGCTGATAGATGCCAAGGTGGCTTTCTCCTCAGCCGTACTGTCATGACTTGTGGTCTCCTCCGATGCTGTCTCTGCGGTATCTGTCTGCATGTTCTGGATATGGCCGAAATCCTCCTCTTCTTCATTGTCTGAAGTTACCTCTATGTAGTGCACTTGGCCATGGCCCATGCATTTGTGTGATGGGTTCCATGGCTCTTTGCAAGTGAAGCAAAGTTGCTTCCTCCTCAATTCCCTCCTGGTGTTCTCATCCACCCTACCTCTGCCTTTGTCAAACCCCCTTGGGTCACGTCCTCCTTGGTTCATTGGAGGTCTCTGATCTCTTCCTCCCGCGTTAATAGGTGGTCTGGGCACTGTTATCCCCGATATCTAGGGATAACTAGGAGATCATGTCTCGAGGCCCGCAGGTCCTAGACATGAAGTGACGAGAGCAGGATCGACCTAAGCATGGCCCTGGAGGGCCCATCTTTCTTCTTCTCCGCCAGAGTTGTCTTGTCAGCAGCAATTGCTTCCATCACCACCGGCTTGGACTTGCATCGGAGAGGACTCTTGCTCCATGAGGTAATTGGTCCAAGGTATCATGGTATGTGTCATGTTTGATCATTATAACCTTCTTATATGTGCATTAG
>SNQJ01S0006691.1:249175-262842 GCA_010110895.2 Picea sitchensis | reverse complement strand
GGTCATGTTCAGGTTGGCCATCCTCTGCACCACCTCGTCCCATTCCTGGGCGTTCTCTGTGAATACTTCGTCCTCAAAATTATTTTGAGCATATGTCCAGCAGGATGACACCTATGAAGCATGTTGCAGGACTAGGCCTTTTGGATCGTGCTTGCAGAATCAACCTGTTGGGAATATGAATTCGAGTTGTCTCAACCCTTCCTGTTTGGCTTGAGCAGTATCCTTAACCAGATAGAACCGTACATGGAAACCGTAGGGTATGAAGGACCGTTTCTTGTCTTTGACCAGTGTGGCACTGTAGCCCTATAGGATGGTATGATAATAATTTTCTCCCATGATGAGCCAGTCTGGGACATGAGCTAGTAGAAGATGTGGTGCTCCGGTGGTCCCAAACACCTTGATGTAGGTTGCGCACTTGTCCAAGTACCAATGGCCTACCTTGGTTATCATTTTCTTCGCCGTCCTTGATAGCCTCAAGCATTCCTTCTTAAAAATAATAAAATATATGCGGGTGATGAACTCATCGCAGATGAGGGAGTAATATTTCTTCTACCTGTTTTCCCATAGCACGATGAAGTAGACATGGACCGAGAGCTCTACAACATTCCATCCTAGATTCATGCCAGTGAAGACGTTCCTAGTGCACATGACATCGAGCAGGTAAGAGGCCATGTAGAAAGTTGGTGCCTCTCCTTCTTTCTACGTATGATCCTACTACACATAGATGCTTAATTGTTTGGAGATTATTTCTCCCTGGTTGAAACTACTTCCGTTGATTGCAACTATGTATGCCAAAGGCATCCATGATTCCGAAAACTTGGAGAAATAATTTTCTCCTTATAGCCAAAAGATGAGAGCCATAAAATAGATGTATGGCTCCCTCGGGTTGATTGTTCTGTACCATCCATTTCTCTGATTGGTGAATTTCGTGTCTTATCTCCACCATGAATCCATCAACCGACTGGTGTCATGGAATTCATAGAACTTCACCACGAAGTCCGTGTTGAACCGCTCCTTTGGGTCCCCGATCTTGTAGTATTTTCAGACCTCTGTTGGGAGGAAAAATATGATGCATCCGTCATTCTCATCATTGATCAAACATTTCTTCCCATCTGTGTGGTCAATTAGCCACTTCAGGACCTCTATGCATGGGAGAAAAGGGGTTATGATCGCCACCATGTGTAAATACGATCGTCAGATGTTGGGGAACACCTGGTCATCGAGCGCCCTTACGTTTGGGTCATTGTGTGGGATATACTCTAGATATTATTGTCTGCTAATATTGTTGAAGATATCCCCCCACTATGGGAGTGCTACCTTATATCTGATCCTTGCCTCTGTATCTACAAAGGCCGGAGGTTGGATGAAAAATTTATTTGTTGTTGTCATGACGACAGGCTTCGACCTAGGGGCGTACTCCAATTGCATCATGGTCCCTGGAAAATAACCTTCGTCTGTCTCTGGTTATTTTATCTTTGGTGCCCTCGGTGAGTGTCTGGTGGTTGGCTTTCTCGGTGACATTGTTCCTACAACTTGAGAAAAATTTAGAGACTATGTAAAATACCAGACGAACATGTATAAATTATGACCAACTAATTGACAGACTTGGATACATACCTCTGAAGCTTGTTAAACCTGTTTTTTTTTTTATAATCACGAGAGTCTGTACAGTCTTCGAGTTGCTCATTTTTCTCCTTCAAACGCTCTGGAATTCTCTTATGCAAAGAACGAATTTGTTCTCAACGGTTTAAGAGATTTAAATAGGGAAGATCTTACCGTGTCGCATCATCCATTGAATTCGATTTATGAGTGAAAATTCGATAAATTTGTCGCCGAATATTTAGAGGAGTTAGAACTTAAGTTCATCATGGATTGATGGCGGAGGCACAGGTGGTGATTTGGTCTATCGGTGATTTCGAAAAAAAAGAAAATATTGTTTTAATTGGCACACAGGGTGGCAAGTAATGCAGGATCGAGTATTAATTAGTTCCTTAAATGTCCAAAATACGATCATATCTAATGCTGAAAACGTCATGTCATGTTTCTCTTTCAGTGGGTGGATCGGGGGTCGGGATTGTGCTATGAACCTTTTCATTAATACCCTCCTGCAAAATCTCTGACTCCGATCCATCTTACCGTACGATGCTGATGTGGCAAATATGACTCGGAGGTATGAATAGGACTTAGGGAACGAAGAGTGACTCAAGACAAGAACTAGACCGTACGACCCTCTTACCTGGTAAATACATGTGGCATTCGAGAATAGTGGCTTCATTCACTCATGTCAGTCGGAGTCGAGAATTTCTTTAAGTCATATGTTTCTAAAACCAAATCCTAGCTTGTCGATGCCAAAAATTGTTAAGGATCGACGATCGACGATAAACCTACTCAAGTGCTCTCGGATTGACTTCCTTGAAAAGTCTCGATGCTGAAAATGCATTAGGGATCGACGATCAAGGATAAATTTATTGTGGTCAAAATTTCTGTTGTGATCCTTATGTATTTTCCACGATCCCTATAAAGTGCGTCGGGCATCGGCTATCGACGATTTATTTTTGTCTTTTGTTAACGTTTGTCCTCGTATTTTACAGATACTGAAGGGGATCGACTATCTCTTGAAATTTTATGTGAATAACCTTCGTAAACCAAAATTAGCTTATGCCGATGCCGATGAGGATTGACAATCGACGACTATTGTTTGTCGAGTGGTCCTTTTACTTACTTGAAATCTTTCTGACGCCAAACCTGAGCGCGTTAGGTGCAGTGTTTGGCTGTCGATTCTTAGTTTAGGTGTTAAGGTGTTTTTATTCATGAGGTTTCATAAGTTCAAACAAACCTGAATAAGTGATGAGAGTCATGAAAATAAACAAAGACAAAACATTTCCCAAAATGAAATCGAGTTAGACAGTGCAGAAAACAAGTGGTACCCAAAAAGTGACAAAAAAATTGATAAGGCTTTTTTAGGGCATGTTGAGTGCTCAACAAATGATGACTTACTAGGTGAAAGAAGAATTTTTTTTCCCACCTCAAGCTCAGCTGATGCAAAATATGGTTAAGAACTTAACCGGTTTTTATCAAAGCCTCTCTTATCCTTGCGTTTGAAATTCCCTGGTTGGTGAAATCTGGGCATGCTGGAGTTTCAACCTTTATTCCACTTTTGTTTACTATAACCATGACCCATGCCCTATTTTGAAAAGAGTCCAGTAAATCATTCACTAACACTGAGCCTTTTAGTTATCATCATTCACTTGCTATGGTGTTGCTCCGCTTCCAGCGAGCGTCCATATCCTCGACAAAGTTACCCCGACGTCACAGACCTTGCTCTACTGCCAGCGAGCATCCATAGCCTCGACATAGTTATCTGCATACCTTCTCCTACTTTGCACTTATTTGATATAATTTATTTTATTTCTGCAGAATTTCCTGAGCGAGTGGGAGAGGAGGACGTCAGTTATTTGAAAAAAATGAGATGGTTAAGGTGAATTTTTACTAGCTCTGTCTTGAAGTGCATGTAGTCGTTTCCATATTACCATATTTCCCTTCAGGTTTTACCAGACCACCAGGCGGACACTTCATCACTTTGCCAAGGTTTTTTATTTTCACAGGTTAGATACAAAACTCCTTCAAAACAATTGTAATTCTCCCAACACTTTTTGTGTTGTATGTAATCATGAGACATGAATAGAGTTCATCGTATCACATGAACTAAGGTCAACCAATGCTTTTCTAAACACAAACTTCAAAAGCACAGAAAGGACTATAACAAGAAAAACAAAAAATGAAGAACTCCACAATCAACCTACCTAGAAACAAAGTATCATGAAAACACACTCATTTTTTATATTTTTTTTTAACAGAAATATTGTTTTAGGGCTTGGCCATTCACCGGGAGGGCATCAGGTTCTCCCCTCAGATTTTGAAACCGATACGTGCTTACCCCAATTTTCTTGGCTACCTGAAAAGGTCTGAGCCATAGATTCTGAAACTTCGAATGCTTTCCCTTCTACTCATTTTCTCTGTCCCACTTCAGGACTAAGTCTCCTACTTCAAAATTCTTCTCTTTGGCCTTATGCTTGTCAAACCACCTTTTAACTATCTGCTGATGAGAATTGAACTTATATTTTTCTTTCTCCTTTTCTTCTTCTAGCATGAGGAGGGTATCAATTATTTTTTGTATAACTGATGAGGGTTGTCCTCTAGAATCATGAGAAAGCTTAAGAGATGGGAGATATAGCCCGTTCGGGAGAATGGATTCATGTACATATACCAGAAAGTATGGGGAATTCCCTATATCTTCCTTGGGTGTTACTCTATCAACCCATAAGGCATTATGAAGTAAACTGTGCCAATTCCTCTGGTTTTCTGCAACTATTTTCTTTAATATTATCACTGGGTTCTTATTGGTTGATTCTGCCACTCTGTTCCCCTATGGATAGTAGTTTGCAGAGTATCTGATTATGATTCCTTTATCTAAATAAAACTTTGTTAATAAGGTGGAAGAAAAGTAAGAGACATTATCGAAAACAAGAATGGAAGGCATATCGAACCTTGTAATCAGTGGTTGTTCTATGAATTGGATCACCACCTTTTCTTTTACATGAGTCAGAGGAATGATCTCTGCCCATTTTGTGAAATAGTATGTGGCAGTCAGTACATATCTATGTTGTTTTGAAGAAATCAATGTAATTTCTCCTATGATATCCAACCCCCATTGCTCGAATGGCCTGGAGATGGCCATAGGTTGGAGTGGGACAACTGCTCTATTTTCACTCCCCATGCTTATTTGACAAGTTTTACAGTTTCTAGCATACATGTGAGCATCCCTAAACAGAGTAGGCCAATAATAGAAAACTCTTGGTATTTTGTGAGTGGTGGTATTCCCTACGAAGTGTCCACCTGCAAGTCCATCATGGAGCTCTTTCAGAACCTTTTATGCATCTTCACATTCGAGACATCTTAAAGGTACCCCATCATAATTAACGTGAAAGAGAACCTAATTTATGAGGCGATATTGCAATGATTTTAACCTGAGAGATCTCCTTTCCTTAGGGTTTAGGTTTTCTGGGTAAGTCCCATGATGCAGGAGATAAGTTAGTTTCTCATACCAAGACTCCTACCTTGCTGAGATGTATGAAGCTTCACCACACCATAATGCCAATTCATTCTCCCATCTAGGGTCTTCATTTACTTGGTCCCGGGATTCAGTTGCCAGTTTACATAATCCTTGTCCTTTAACCAATTTAGAAGGTTTTATATCGAGATCAAATTCTTGGACCACTGTCATCTAGTTCCCTCTTCTTGCCCCCATATCCTGCTGAGTGAAAAGGGATGGTACTGCGGGATGAGGCACTATGACTTTGGTATGGTTCTTTAGGATGTAAGATCTGAAGTGTTTCACTGCCTAGTAAACTGCATAAGCATGCTTGTCTATAGAAAGGTAATTTAGTTCATCCCCTTGGAGATTAGTGCTCATAAATGAGATCGGGGCCTCATTGTTGTCATCATCCTTCTGAGTCAATACTGCAGCTAACGATTGGTCGGAGGAAAAAGTATAGAGGAAGAAATCTTTGCTAAATTTGAGACTTCACAACACTGGAGCTTGAGATATTGCAGCCTTAATATTGCTGAAAGCACTTTTTCGTTCGTCATCCCACTTAAATTCAACATCTTTGTGGATCATTTTTTGTAAGGGTTTGATAGTTTCAATGAAATTAGGGGTGAACTTTCTCAAAAAAATTATTTTCCCAAAGAAGGATTGCATAGCCTTTTTGTTGTGGGGTAATGGAATATGAGTTATAGCCCTAATTCGTTCCGGGTCTATGCAAATTCATGCTTGAGATATAATATGGCCTAGTAGTTTACCTTCCTTGACACCAAGGATAGTTTTCTTAGGGTTTAAAGATATACCGAATTTTCTACACCTTTCGAAAATCTGGTTTAACTATTGGATGTGATCTTCTATGTCCTTTGAATACATAGTTATGCCATCCAAATAAACTACTACACATTTGTTGATTAGTCCCTGAAATGCTATGTCCATAGCCCTTTGGAAGGTTTTCCATGCATTGATTAATCCAAAGGGCATGCTTTTATAAGCAAAGGTTCCACACTTGGTTCGGAAGGTAGTTTTCAAACGATCTTCCTCTAAAACTAGAACTTGGTTATAACCTGAAAAACCGTCCAGCAGGGAGAAAATCTTAGAGCCAGACATGGTCTGCAAGAGTTGCTCCATCGGTGGGACTGGGTAGTTGTCATTTTATGATGCTCTATTGAGGTTTTTGAAATATACACACAAGCGGATCTCCCCAAATTTTTTCCTGACAGGAACCAAATTTGCTACCCATGTAGAATGTCTAACTTGGAAGATAATTTTAGCATCTAGTAATTTCTTCAACTCCTGACACATGAGAGGCTCTAGAGATGAGTGGTATTTTTGAAGCTTTTGTTGGAAGGGTTTTACTCTGGGTTTTAATGAGATTGTGTGTTGAATGATACGAGTATTATAAGTTTTCAGATCTCAGTAGGACCATGAAAAAACATCTTGATATTCTCTGAAAATTTTGAGATAGGCCTTCCTTTCTTCTTTAGAAACTGTCTTGCCGAGATTTATATTCTTAGGGTTCTTTGGGGTTCCTAGGTTAATGGTTTCATACATGGGATAGGAAATCCCTGTCTTTGTATTCGTTGACCCTTTAAACCTTTCCCTTAAGTCAAAAAGGTTTTCTAAATTGGCTACTCCTTTCGATATCGTGTGAAACCTCAATTTTTAAGTCGATTGATCTGTTTCAACTCCTTGTGCATGGGGATCGATTCTACTATTTGTTCCTAAAATATTTCATCATCAATAGCTAGATCCTTAAAATTTTCCTAATTGGTTAAGAAGTTTATGATCTATTCATCTCCTTCAAAGACCTTCCAATTAGAAATATTGTTTGGCACTGACAATTTTTAGAGTAGCTCCACAGTGAATCGAGAGGCTTCATAGTCCTCTAAAAGGGACAGCCTTGAGGCGGCAGTGGCCAGAGAATAAACAAGAGTGTTCATTGTTCTGGGGATCGTTGTAATGTTGAAGGATTCAAAATGTTCTATTAGTCCATGCACTTCATGTTGATAATTCATCAAGTGGGGAGAGTTGCAATGTATAGTGTTCCTTACTTGTCTAACGATGATTTCAGAATATCCAAAAACCGTTAGTTCTTTCACATTTAATTCTATGGATTTCTTTAGCCCTTGTAATAGAGCTTCGTATTCAGAGGTATTGTTTGTGCATTCAAATTCTAGTCTGTAGGACAACAAATTCCATTTACCTTTCGGATCAATGAGGATACACCCCACTCTTGATCCTTCTTGTGACTTAGACCCATCAAAGTACAAGGTCCAAACTTGTGAGCAAAAACCATCAGTTTCTTTTTTCTTGCCACTTTCCTCCTTTCCTCCTATTTGGTCTATGGTTTTTAGCACAAGTTTCTGAAAGAAGAGGGTTTCCTCCACCGTCGTCGACAAATTTTCTTGAAAAGTAATTTTGGAGTTTTGAGTAAGAGGAACATCAGATGAGAGGGGGGAGAAATTCCCGAAATCAGAGTCACATGAATAATTGCCTAACACGGGGAAATCTGTCGAAGACGGTTCGTTGAGGGCTTATAGGTCGGTGAAAGTATGTTTTAGATATATTTCCCTATCGATCCTAATCATATTCGTGTGTCCCTTTAATGGAAACCAAAGGTGATCCCAGTCTGTACTAAAGTATCCGTTTAACTTCTCAGACCGATCTCGACTAAGTAGCAATCCATAGGCTTATGGGATATTTACTACAATGATGTCAATCACTTGAACAAATTTCGGGTGTGTTTCCATCCTGATCATGACATCCTTGAGTTCTCCTATAACTTTCACCTAGGTTCTATCTAGTTGTATCAAATGTTTATCACTTTTGAGAGGGGCTACATTTAATTTATTACATATAGACAATGGCATAACGTTAGAGGATGCCCCTAAGTCAACCAAACAATTGTGGAGGTTTCTGTTGAAGATTTCAAATGTCAAGAGGAACGGTGGGACAAAAGTATTTCCCTTCTTATCTTCAAAGAAAGCGTTCACAGTTGGTTTATTTCTTAGATCTGAGAGGGCTAGATTTTATCCTTGGTCAATGATTTTTGTAATATTTTCTACTGACTTCAATGCTTGTAACAAAAAGTCCTTATGCTGAGGGATTCTACACATGTCCATGCCCGATATATTTGCCTTCAATTTTTTCAAATCTTCTACTATGTTGTAGTCTAACTTGGGAGATTCTCGGGTATGGATGTTTATAGGATTTATTTGGGAGGAAAAATATTCTTTCGGGTGATCGGACATTTTTTTTCCTCTCGAAGTGTGGGCCATAGTAAGGTCGTTTGAGACCGGGTGACCCCTACTTCACATTTTCACAACCAAGACCTCTACGGGTGGTTCTTGAACCTCAAATAGATCATCATAAGGCATTGGTAGGTCATGGTTCCATATCAACATGGTTGTTTCTTCTGGTGGCTCAACTTCTTCCTGATCAACAATATTCACAGCTAAGCCACTTGATTGTTCGGTAAGGGAAACCTCATATAGAAACCGGTTGGCCATCAAATTCATGGCATGCACCCATTGTGGGCAGTCTCTTTCAGAGTGTTTCTCTTGGTGATAGGTACAAAAAGAGTCGGATGCTACATTTCCCAGATCGATGTTTAAGTTGCCTGGGGGAGGTTCAATTACTTTGAATGGTGGATTTATTTTTAAAAAGGGTTTATAGGGCCTCTGGCCTGGGTTTCCTTCCCCTGCACTTCTTTTCATGTCTATAATTTCGTTTGATAACTTATTTACCATGTGTTGTAGGTCTTCTATGTCTCCAGTTCCTTTTTCAGGACCTTGTTCTACTTGTTTCCCTGGGGGTCTGGTCAACAAGAGTCCTGTGTTGGGAGGATGTTGAACTTCCTTCTTAACTAACGAGACCTAGACTTCTTTACATCCCTTCATTTGGAATTATATTATTTTGGCTTCCTTAAAAATTTCAGCTAAGGTTGTTTTAGCAACCCTATTCACAAACATGGAAATGGAAGCTGGGAGAGCATTAGTGTATACTTTGATTTGCAACTCTTGAGTGGGTTTAGCCTCGGGTTGAAATTTTTTTAGGATAGTGGTGAATCGTTGATTGAAGTCTTTAACCTTCTCATTTGAACTCATGGTGGCGATGAACAAATCAACCATCAAAGCTCCTGTAGTGGTTTCTTCTGCAAATTTATCTAGAAAATACTTTTGAAACTTCTTCCAACTAGTTATGGACCCTACATGAAAGTTAAAATACCACGTAGAGGCCGCATTCTCAAAAGTATAGGGGAAAATCATGCATACTATGTCTTCATGTTGGACATTCATTAGTCTAATAGCTAGTATGAATTTTTTGATATGGTCTTCAGGAAATCCTGAGGTTTCAGGGTCAAATTTAGGGAGTAACTTTTCTGGATGTTGAGGAAGGTTATGTACTCGTCCGGGGATTGCCAGAGCATATCTGACCAACCACAGTTGATTTTTCTAAGATGGGTTTCCCCTTTCTTCATTATGCTCATTGTTATCTTCCATTTCATCTGACTCTGAAACTGAGTGTTCTGAGTTAAACCCTTCCTCGTTATAAAAATCGTCGGGCTCAGAGTAGTTATCGGCTGGTGTTTCGAGGATTAGATTGAAAGGATGTTCAATTTCGGTGAGGGTGAAACATATCAGGTATTCTACTATGTGAACAAAATCCTAGTCGGGGGTGTCGACCATTGGTCTGCTTACTTTTTTTCTACGAGGAAGTAACAGAGTTAAGGGTAGTGCTCTGATTTGTCGGACGTAAGCTCTTCTAATTCTTATGAATTGGTTCAACTCCTTGTGGGGAAGAGCGTAAGGTATTTCAGGGAATAAATGTTCTTCCTCTTGTTGGGGTGAGTTACTCATTTCAAGAGTACTCAGTGTGTGTGGGTTGTCTTGATCATGACTAGCCATGCATGTGGGTTGTTTCGAATCTACAGGTTGTGTGAAATATTATATCAAAAATATTGTCAGCCATTCATTCTTCAAGCCCTCCTTCTAGCGCCAATTCTATTGAGGGGTCCTAAATCCATTTAACTCAACAACATGAACCAAACCTGCCACTGAGGCCCAATTAGAATCTGCAACGTTTGATAATGGAATGGTTCTCCATATCTTGTGATCCGACCAATTAATCGATGGGCTTTACGTAGTGATTGACAAGATGTCTTCTTGTGAAAGCTCCTCCTTCAGTTTGAATGTTCTCTTTTTGCATTCTCTTTTACTAGATGAGTTTGATAAAAGGATGTGTGCCAGTATAAACCAATTGGTAAAAGGGGGACAATTTAACTACTAGAGAAGACTGAGCTTGAGATAACCCTTGTGCTCAAGCATGCAGACACAGATTTTCACACTTATGACAAGCCTAGTATTAATACATTAACTTGTTGGTATTTCAATTATTGACTGAGATATATTTATCGAAAGAAAACATACATGCAATAAACGATGGAAAGAAAAATAGTTTCCTTAGCTCTAATCATTAATCACACATTAACACAATGATTTTCTTTCCATCATTAGAGACAAGAACTATAAAACATTGATTCAACTAACTTATCAATAGATTCAGAAACTCTTACTCATTACAACATCCATTCATGAGATAAAGTTAGAAGTAATTCCTCCTTAGATCCAATCACACACGCCTTTGATGAAAAACATAATTTTGTGTCCAGTCCTAAACAAGACTTCTCAATTAAGGTAGTTCGTAAATAGTTCTTTACAATTCTAAAAATGAGGGTCTTTGCAAAAACCATCAACCCTTTCTAACATGTCTATCCTCTTATTTATAACAAATTATCAACTAAAAATAACTATCAAAGTGCAAGCTAAGTAAAACAAAACATTGCCACATGGCACTTTCAACTTTCATTCTTCTAAGAGTCATCAAATGGTTTCACTTGAGTGGCTGAATCTTCTCATACTCCGACCATTTGAACAAGAGTTCCTTGCATGTGTTAGCATATGAGAATCTGTGTTGGTCCATCAGGGCCGAAAGGATATCCTTTATCTCTACTGCCCATGCACGATACTTGATTACTTTAACACTTAACTGTTGTAACACTGTCTGAGCCTTGATTAGGTGCTCCATGAATTGTTCTACTTGACCTGACACCATGTTCGCCACCTTTTCTATATCTGCAGTCCACAATGAGTCTTTTTCTGCATGTAGTTTGACTATGTCATGCAAGTCGACAAAGTTCTCGGGTGTGTCGAATTCTGGGAGACCGATGTCTCTCATCGCCCGATTGATAATGGTTCAACTCCTTTCGCAATAGGCCCATTTATCTTGGATCTCCTGATGAGGTTCTTGGGCCATCTTCACCCAGTATTCGATGGACTTTCTTATACGGTCGATTTTGTTGTCCTTTAGCACCCGAATGTCATGCTCTTCGGCATATCGACCCTTTTGAACCTCGTTGATGTAATCAATTCTCTCAACCTCTTGGTGGGTCTTCTCATACCATATTTCCATGTCTTTTCACATTTCCAGCACCATAAGGGTGTTTTCCTAGAAATCGGTTATCCCTGTAGTGAAAAGGTGTCACTCACTCGTGAATTTTCTATAGGAATATTGCAATTCGCTTCTCAAGAATACCATGGCATGTGTGGAATCTTGATAGTTGTTCGCAAAATGGAGGAGATGCTCCAACTCCTTTAGCGCAATGGCCAACTCCTCTTCATCCTTCCTCTCTCTATCCAGGGTGGCATCTATGATTTCCATCCCTGCGCTGATAAGCTCAGACGTCTTGGCATGTTTTGTGATGATCAATTTCTCCTCTATGGTGATGAGCATGGAACTGTCCAAAGTAAACCTCCTCTTCTTAGTGGTTCTCTTCATGATGGATTTCCTCTTTTGGTCGTAGGCAATGAATTTTATGTCGACAACCTCATCCATAGGTTCGGGGATTTGTTGCTCTCCCCAAGTAAGAGTGTTTCCCAGGCTCTCGACGGTGTATATTTGTTCAAGATCGGGTTCCTGACCCTCTTCTATATGTCCCAATAACTTGGCCTATGGTTGTTTCTCATTGGGTGGTAAAGTACTGGTCAAAATTGACGAATCAGGCACAGGTTCAGTACTTACTTGGTGATCGGATATAAGGCTATCGATTTCCTGTTGTGGAATTTCTCCTTCTTGTTCGACCGATCCTAGATCATCCTTCGAGTCATCCATCGGGATTCTCGGTGTATCGAGTATATTAGTGTCTAAGAAACTTTTGACCTCATGGTCGCTCTATGGAAGGCTTTGAATTGGAGCATCAGGATCTGGGGAAGATACTTTCTTGGGTTTATTTTCCTCTGTAATTTGCACCGGAGTCACCAGGGAAACTTCCAGACTCTCCTCATCATCATAGATAGTTATTAATTCATGCAAGGGATTTGGTGCACTAGTTCTACCTGGTGTACTTGATATTTTCGGCTGAGTTGAAATTCCCCTAGGTGATTTGATCTGTGGTGGTGGGCTTGTAGGATTTTATGGCCCGATGATTCCTTCAAGTTGTACTGGATCTGAGTCACTTGGATCTCCTCGGCTTTCGATTGGGTTGTCGTCAGGAACCCTCGTCATCTCTATGAGATCCGAGTCATTCTACAACTGATCAATGACTCTTTGTGCCTCTTCTATTAGGATAAATCCCCTTTTCTGCACTTCTAGTGTCAATAAAAAACCCCTTCTCTGAGCCTATGTTGCCTCTGAAGCTCTAATTTCTTCCCTCACTTTGAGGGACTATTGAGTCAACTGCTCTATCATTTCCACCTGTTCATATATGCTCATGGCCTTGAACTTGGTCATGTTTGGGTTGGCCATCCTCTACACCACCTCGTCCCAGTCCTGGGAATTCTCTGTGAAGACTTCGTCCTCAAACTTATCATGAGCATACGACCAATAGGATGACACCTGTGAAACATATTGCAGAACCAGGCCTTTTGGATCATGCTTGCAGAATCAGCCTATCGGGAACCTGAATTTGAGTTGTCTCAACCCTTCCTGTTTGGCTTGAGTAGTATCCTTTACTAGGTAGAACCCTACATGAAAATTATAGGGTATGAAGGCTCATTTCTTGTATTTGACCAGTGTGGCATTGTAGCCCTGCAGGATGGTCTGATAACAAATTTATCCCACGATGAGCCAATCTGGGACATGAGCTGGTAGGAGATGTGGTGCTCTGGTGGCCCCAAACACCCTAATGTAGGTTGTGCGCTCCTCCAAGTACCAATGGCCTACCTTGGTTATCATTTTCTTCATTGTCGTTGATAGCCTTGGGCATTCCTTCTTAAAAATAATAAAATAGATGCCTGCATCACAGATGAGGGAGTAAGATTTGTTGTACCTGTTTTCCCATAGCACCTTGAATTAGATGTGGACTGGGATCTCTGCAACATGCCAGCTCAGATTCATGCCGGTGAATATGTTCCTAGCGCACATGACATCGAGCAGGTAAGAGGCCATGTAGAAAGTTGGTGCCTCTCCTTCCTTCGACGTCTAAGCCTGCTGCACACAGATGATTAATTGTTTGGAGATTATTGTTCCCCAATTGAAACTACTCCCGACGATTTCAACTATGTAT
>SNQJ01S0006691.1:203129-218415 GCA_010110895.2 Picea sitchensis | reverse complement strand
ATAATGAAAATAAGAAAGGTTTTCCCGGTTGAGGGTTTCCGGTAAAAATCTCTGTGTATTCTGTGTATGAGCCATTGATTAATTTTTGTATTGCTTAAGAATATATATGCATTGCTTTACTTCGCAGGTTTAAAACTTACAAATATAGTAACTAAGGGGAACAAATGATATGTAGTTGTTTATTTGACCTCCTTAACCTATAACCACCCTTCCTTAAGCGATATTCTCATCACAAGTGAATGCAAAAGAAACTTACACCTATGCATATATGTGTGTGTGTGTGTGTGTGTGCATATAGATAGAATTTAGCAATGTGACTTAAACCCTTACTAATGAACCTTGGGTTGTGATGCATAATCATAGAATTAGAGAATCGATATGGTTAGGACATGTAGAAATTGAGGCCAGGAAATGTCATTGCAAGGGCCATTGATGTCGACACTACTACCATCATCACTTGAGTTAGCTCTCATCCTATGCTCTCTGGAGTCTATAAGTGATAAACTAAAAGGATGCCCAATAGTGGGGGTAGAAGTGAATCCCTTTCCATTTTGGGACGATATCCTAGAAGAGTCTAACAACATGGAGTGAGGACCCCCTCCCAAGGAAATTACTAGGGAACTTTAGAAAATCAACTCTTGGAGTTTTGGGTGGGTCGTGTAGGAGAATGTGCCAAGGCATGGAGGGAGGGAATGACGAGGTTATTTTCACTAAAGAGAGTATTCCTCCACCTCAAAGTCCAGAATATCCATCTTTCAACATCATGATAGTGCCTTGAATTGGTGGGGAAACATTGAGAGACTATTGTATCTCACTCCTGACACCATCTCATGGGAATTATTTTAAGAAAGGTTTTGAAGAAATCACTTGCCTGCATTTTATGAAGAGAAACAAGTAACATCCTTTCATGCCTTGGTGTAGGGAGGTCGAACAGTGGAAGAATATGAGATAATATTCATGGAACTGGTAAATTATGTCTCATACATGGACACTGATTAGCACCAGGAAGATCATTTTGTGTATGGGATAAATCATAATATTAGGGCCCTTGTGCATATATGGAAACCATCTTCAATTGTTGAGGCAATCAGAAATTCCTGTTATGAAAAATATCTTCTAGATATCAAAGGGGATCAAAGAGGGGGTATAAGAACTATCATTCCACAATAGTCAAGGTTTATGGGAAAGGCCCCTTGAACCTTCTCCAAGGAAGGAATTTCTATGCCACCTCCTTCTAGCAATAGAGTTGCACCTAGACTTGTTGGGGAGGGTGTTTCAATGGTAGAGAGTGCAACATCTCAAGCATCATCAAGGACTCATGCAATTTAAAGGCATTCATGGGTAAATTTTAGCAAGGGAGGGAACTCAAATCAAAGGTCTCCACAAAACAACACGTAGAATTTGTCTAACATTACTTATTAGGGATGCATCAAACCTCATTACTAGCATTATTTCCCAAAGCCACAATCTAACACCATGCATAGAGAAGGAAAGGCCCCAATGGGGAAGGTAGGAAATACCCACAAAATCTATGCAATGATTAATAACCTTCAAGACAAACATCAATCCACTATGGTGGAGTCATCAAGTAAAATAATAATGATAAATTTAAAATCTTGTTTGATACTAGTGAAATGAATAGTTTCATTTCTCCAAATTCATTAGATAAATGTGGGTTGGTAGCCTATGAGCATGTTGATTTTAAACTAGTTGAGATTGATTTTGGGGTAAAGCAAGTGGTAGGACCTAGTGTTGAGAAGTGTTTTGTAGACATAGGGGTGTGTGCTACTAGGTTAAAAGTGTATGTCATTGTCCTTGGGGACTTATGATCTAAGAAGCTCATTGATATTTCATAAATTGTTCTGAGAAAAGAGTTATTTGTTTAGATGATGAAGGAAGGACACTTGATATCCACACCATTTAGAGGAAGATGTCTTGATGTTTAATCTCAACAAGGAAATTAAATTTTTGCTTTAGGTAGAGATGTTAGTTGTACATGGTAGAGGTGGTAAGTGATGGAAAGGGACCCTCCTTAGAGCAGTACCAAATGTTATCAAAATTCAGAGAAGTTTTTCCCAGAGAGTGTACAGGGTTACTTCCAGAAAGAGAACTTGATTTCACTGTAGAGATAAAGCCCAACATGAAGCCAATTTCCAACACACCTTACAAGATGACGGCCCTATAAATTTGTGAAATATAGATACAACTGAAGGAACTATTGAACTCGAAAATTATTAGGCCTAGTGATTTTACATGGGGAGCACCAATTATATTTTTCAAGAATATGGAAAGTTACTTGTGACTTGGCATAGATTACAAAGACTTGAAAAAAGACACCATGAAGAATATATACCTGATACCTCAAGTAGATGATTTGTTTCATCACGTGAAAAGGGAAATAATTTTCTCAAAAGTTGGTCCACGATCAAGTTATCACTAGCTAAGGATTGAGGAAGGTGACATTCCTAAGACCACCTTTTGGACTTGTTTGGGCACTATGAGTTCATAATGATTCCATTCAGTTTGAGAAATGCACCATTTGTATTCATGAGCCTCATAAATAATGTATTCTGAAATTAATTGGACTATTTTTTGTAGGAATTTCTAGATGGTATTCTCATCTATTCCATAGATGAAACATATAATGAGGATCAATTGTGGTTAGTGTTGTCATGCTTAAGAGAACACAAATTGCATGGAAAGTTTCAAAGTGATCTTATTTAAGAAGGAGATTCACTGCCTAGGTCATATTATATTGGGGGAAGGAATCTCAGTGGACCCCAAAAAGGTGAAGGCCATAATGGATTGGCCAGTGCTGAAAAATGTTCATGAGGTGCATAGCTTCATGGGTTTATCCAAGTATTAATGAAGGTTTGTGGAGGGTTTCTCAAAGATTTCAAAACCCGTCACTACCATGCAGCACAAGGGAATCAATTATGAGTAGAACAAGGAAGGAAATGCCACACTCACTAATCTTAAGAGATTACTAACTAGTGAACCAATCCTACAAGTGCCTAATATGGATAAAGATTTCATAGTATACATGGATTCCTAAAAGCAATTGTTGGCTGTTGTGTTAATGCAACATGATGAAGCAATAGTGTATGTGTCCTAAAATTTGAAACCTCATAAGGATATTTATTCCACACATGATTTAGAGTTGGAAGCCATAATGCTACCTCTAAATGTTTAGACACATTATCTTGTAGGGTGATGTTTTGTACTCAAAACTGATCGCAAAATATTGAAGCATCTCTTCACATAAAGGGATCTAAATCCCAGGAAGAGGTGATGGAGTGAATTTATGAGTGAGTATGATTTTTTATTTCATACATCAATGGAAAGGAGACTGTAGTGGTCAATGCTCTAAGATTCCATGGATCTTCTACTTGGTTCCCTTAAAGAACAATTTGAAGGAGAAAGTGTTAGGACAACTCCTTGGAGATAGTTGGTATTATTTAAAGGTTAGATCAACACTTCAAAATGGGAGGCAGTTAGAGCTTAAGATTTAATGGTATGTCCTTGAGGTAGATGGATTGTTGCAATTTCAGGGGAGGATGTACATCCCCAAGGAAGGATATATTTGAAGCACTATCCTTGAGGAAGCCCATAGAGAAATTTATTGTGTGCATCATAATGTGAAGAAGATGTATGTAGACATGAAGAATCTTTTCTTATGGATATGAATGAAACATGATGTAGCCCAATTTGTTGCTAAATTCCTTGAATGTCAGTAGGTAAATGTTGATCATCACCACTTGGAAAGACTCTTACATCCATATGACATTTCTATGTCTAAATGGCAATTCATTTCCATGTATTTCATTGTGGGATTTTGTTGAAGAGAAATCCCCCTGTGGACAAGTGGATTCTCTCAAGGTCCCTAACTCTTTAAGGCCAAGACAAAAAAGTGCTTAACGTGGACATTGACTTTCCTTTTAGATCTAATTAAGCTAATAAATGAAAGAGAAGGAGAGAGATATGTACCTTATTAGCGATGTTTGTCCTTGCAAATTCCTCGCTGATCTTCGATCCTGAGCTCCCTGATAGGTCCTGTAAAACAAACAAAGATACAAAAGACTTCCTACTCTACTGAGATTAGCTCAAATACATATCTATCTTATGAAGAAGACAAGTTCATATTCACAACAAACTTCAAAGGAAACAGGCCAAGCATGAATTTATAGTGATGAGAACAAAGTGTTACTTACAGCCATGGATGTAGTGCAACAACTTCACCAAGCTCTCATTGTCCATACCCTTTCTCAAATAACCCACATACAATATGTTTATGCTTCAAATGACATCTCCCTCATGAGATCATAAGTTAAATGCTATTGCAATGTCTCTCTTCCTGTACTGTATGTTGCCTATGACATCATAGGTTTCATACCTCCAATCTTTCCTCTTTTTTCACCATGAGAAGGCCTCTTTATATAATCTTGGAAATACCCAACCACTTGAGATATCTTTGGGATAAGTTGAGGATTTCTCTCCTTCAGTTGAGGATATTCCCTAAGATCATGCCTTGAGATCATATTCGAATCCAACCGCCTTCGGATATTGAGGGGATCTTTCCCTCATTCTTCTCAACAAACCAAATTTCGCCCAGAAAAGGTAGCACTCCCCCAAAAGGGGAACCAAAGTGTTATAACACTCCCCCAAGGAAGGCCAGGAAGTGCCAGCGCTCCCTGACAGTGTATAGGGGAGAGCTCCCCTCCAAAACCCATTTTTGAGTGGTTCTTTCAGTGGCAAAAGGCTTGTACTTCTAATAGACTGATTCCTCCTCTTCAAAACTAGTCTTTGAGGTGTCCTAAGTGTCCCTATCATGTCGTTGGAGGCATGACATAGGCAAGAAGGCAATATGATGTTAGCAACACTTATAACACTTGCGGTCAAGATGCAACACTTGCAGACAAGATGCGACACTTACAACACTTGTAATGACGACACTTGCAACACTATCAAAGTGAGTAATTTTGAGGTGTAACAGATTTCCTCTCACGCTGCAAAGGTATAATTCAATTTTGGTTTCCGTTGAAATTATTAAAAGTGATCATTTTATTCATGTCAAAGAAACTTCATTTTTTGTTGATGTGGCATGAGCATTTATAATTGAGAGTATTTTTCTTCATGTGTTTCCCAAGAATATCATATCGGATAGGGACTCTTAATTTATGTCCAGGTTTTGGAAAAGTTTGCAATCAACATTAGGGAATTAGTTTAACTTGAGCATAGTGTATGATCCTAAACTGGATGGGAAAACAAAAATACTAAATTAGATGATGGAAGACATGCTTAGGATGTATGTTATGGATAAACAAACCCATTGGGAAATGTACTTACCTTTGGTTGAGTTTTCTTACAATAACAATTACCATAGCTCAATTGGGATGCCTCCTTATTAGATCTATATGGAAGGCCATGTAGGATACCATTGAGTTGGGACATGTTAGAGGAACAAATGATAGTAGGGCCAAAATTGATTCAAGAGATGGAAGAATAGGTGATTTAGATTATGCAGCGGTTAAAGGAAGCACATGATAGATATAAGAGTTATGTCGATGCACATAGGAATGACCAAAGTTATAAAGTAGGAGATGAGTTTTTTATTCATATCAGGCCTAATAAGAGTACCATTCAGTTTGGAAAGGGGACAAAGTTATCAGGCTTGATTTATAGGGCCATTTAAAATTTAGAAAATAATTGGACTAGTTGACTATCATCTTGCATTTCCATCCCACTTTCATAAAACTCCTGATGTTTTTCATGTATCTGTATTACAACATTATGTAGTTATTTAATCTCATAAAATTAACTAGAATAATTTGTAGGTTTCAAATGAGGAAACTGCCATGGTTGAACGATTACACATATTAGACTATAAGGTTCAATGACTCACACATCGCTTGGTGGGCCTAGTTAAGGTCTAGTGAGACAAGTATAGCCAAGGATCTACTATGTAAGAGGATGCAAATACCATGCATTGAGATCATCTCACACTTTTTTTATTATAAGTTCGAGATGCAGTTTCCCAAAGGGTGGGTGTATGTAACACCCCATTTTGACTTTGACAACTAAATTACATTATGACCTATTTTGTATTTATTTTCTTATTATCTATTGAACTCGATTAAAATGATAAAACTATATTATATGGACATATCGACCTACCTATATGTGAAATTTATGTATAAGTTTATTGTTTATGTTAGTAATGATGCTTGTTGCATGATTTACTTCTAGCATGCAAATTTAAATGGAATTTTGTGGTGAATGGATACCAATTTAAAGTATACGTTGAAATGAATAAATAAGTACCATGCACATGATAAACAAACTATATTGTGTACATTTTTAATCAATGAGTAACATGGCAATCACATATGGAAAAATATATGGTTATGCATGATCTTGTATTTTGGTAAACTAACCTATAGGTTAAATGGGATAAGCGGTAGCCAGATAATTGTGATACTAAAGTGAAATAGATGTTGTGGACATCAAAAGAGAGTGGTATCCTATGAAGCATCAATTCATTATTTAAATATTGGTTTAATACATTGTTGTGATATGTGGGAAAGTGTAGGTTTTACAGGAAGCACAATCACCCAAATTGGTCATTCGATGACATAGGTGTAATAACCACAACAACATCTCAATATGGTCCTAGTAGGGTGTTGACCATAGTTATATTAGGCAGGGTGGAGGTCCTACCCACCATTTATCCTCTGAAACCTGGAGTTATGGGAGGGGCATGTTAAGCCATGCTCCCTTAGGTGTGTGATGGTGACTATTGGTTCCCTACTAGGGAAGTTTGGTCGATATAGTTGACACTTATGCTTATGAGTTCTATTTGGGGTTAGGTCAATATAGTTGATGCTCCAACATATTCTAGCAGATCAAAGAATAGAATATGGAATATGGAAGTAGGTTAGGGAGAAAGGGTGTTTAGAGTAGTTAAGAATGTTGTTGGGAATTAGAAATGCCAACTTAGTTCCATACTTAGTTCCTTTTATGTTTTAAATGATTGCTTAATTTATCTATGATGATCTTGGTGTAATGTTCAATTCATATTGAATTATTACAACTTGGTTAGTGAGATTGATGGATGTTGTGTTCAACAGATTTACTATCTAGCATGCTTGGATGAGAGCATACAAGAACTATGCATTAGAGGTGGTGATTGTAATCATTAGTACACACACAAGCTATGTATGCACCAACTACACATACATGCCTTGTGCATGTACACTAGTATCATTTTGAAATATATTAGTTTTTAAATAATATTATTAATAGTTGATGCATGATGGGAACAGTAAGGTAAAATTTGTATACTTGTGATTTAACCTTCATTTGGAATAATTTACCTTTCGTTTCGGAATTTGGTTACATTTTATTATAAGAGTAAATTGCATTTCATTTAGAATCTAATTTCATTCATTAGGAAATAGTATTTCATAATCTTACCGAAAATTGAGTTGATTTCATTTTATTTATCTTGTTGAGTGAAATGTCAGGATCATTAATGTTGTGTAGGTGAGGGAATATTTTATGATATTATGACCTTCCTAGGACTCTTCTCATGAGTCTAGGAAGGAAATGGGGGAAAAGGCATAGAGGAGAGATTTGGGAGAAGGGGAAGCAGGTGAGATCATTTTGGAGGGAATGAACAAGAAGGAATTAAGAGGGAGAACAAAATTTTAGAATCTTGAGCTTGGAAATACTTCTATAGGATACTACAAAGAGAGTGGTACTGGTTATTGTTTTGGTTGTTAGATATATAGACATGGAGGGCTAGGAAACATAGGTTTCCTAGAGTTAGACAATTTGATACATTGCTAGTTGGTTGGGAGGAATATTCCCAATTTGGGAAATACTTGGTTGATTCAACAAGTTGCTAAGAAGTTGATCTGGTACATGATTGCTAAGGGACTAGACTACTAGATCCGATAAAATTTAGAGGTATTTTACTCTCTTTCTTGGATTAAGTTGTTTACATTTGATTAAGTTATTTCAATTAAATTGTTGAATTTATTACTCAATTGATTATGTTGTAGAAGAATTTTTTATTAAACTTTATAGTTGAAATATAACTAAGAGAAACAAAAATGGGAAACATGAAAATTATACTTAGAACTTAGTAACCATGCGGTTGGAAAGAGAAAAATTTATGCACGATATAAGGAAAACTAAATTAATGCACAATAATTAGTTGATTAGTTAGATAATAACAATTAATAACACCATTATCATGAGGGGTGTTTCAAGTAACTTTTCTTTTAATAAGCTATAATTAGCAAGTAATGTAAATGTACATTACCTTTAAGCACACATAAAATACCTTTTCAATGTTAATTGTGTGACAATATTTGTTAAAATGCAAGGGGCTTAATGGTTAGTTACCTCAATAGTGTTGAGAAATAGACATCTCACATACCATACATTGCTTTCAAGTGTCACAATAACATGGTTGTCCCTAGTTGGATAGACCTTGAGCCACATCCAAATAGAGAGGTGATGGATGCAAATTTCAAGTTTTTGAAGGAGGTATCAACAATATGAACATCATATCCAAACTTATCTTTCCCAAAATACTTAATAATTTAACCGCTCGTTAACAAGCATTCCAAAACTGAATCACTTTCATTATTAGTTTATAACCCATGCATTCTTAACAAATTTCAGCCCTCACTCTTGAATACTTATTTTAGCTAGTATTTATGGCTAATGTGATCAAGTATGTTTTCTCTTGAGAATTACTTTTGAAATGCTTGAGTGATTGAACTAATAGAAAGAGTGAGGAATGTGATTGCATTTTTTTTAATTATAATTTAACTCTTTATGTTAGTGGATGGTTTCTTTCTCATGCATGACATTGGTTGTGAGATGAAAAGATAAAAATAATGCATGAGATTGGTTGTGAGATCAAAAGCTAAAAATAAAACGGATCCAATAAAGAATGAAGTAAAGGTTGAAGTGGTGTTCCTGCTAGTATTGTCTCACTTCTTTTACATTGCATTCAAATAGTTTTTAATGCTTATTTTTTTGTATCTTCGGGAGGTATTCCCACAAGGGGCCATGGTGTCAGGCGTGTGGGAATATTTGTTGGCACCATATTACTCTTTCATTTTGGTGAAAACTCCGTTGAAATGAGGCTAGGGCCTCATGGAATTCTTGATGGGCTTTGTCGGCCTATGTTGGGGTTTCACACCCACAAAGAGGAATTAAATATTATAATTTAATGTTTGTTTTAGCTAAGGGCTCCTTAGAGTAAGATAAGGGATTCTAATATCACATTAGACTCCTATAAAAGGAGAGGAGGAGATTGTGACATCATGGAGTTAACATAAGTGAGTAAACACTTGTGCTAGGAGGATGACAATTTCAGCAAGGAGATTTATGCACCTAGGCAATCTGGCCTAGGGTTTCTATACATCTATTTTTCTATGCTTGGTAGGGAGATCACACGTGTGAGGAAATGGAGGTCACATGTGTGGAAGAGAAAGGGTGCAACAAAGAAAATATAGGTCGCACATGTGGTATGGACTTTAAGGACCACACATACGGACTATATAGGTCTATACAACTGGATGCACGAGTGGTAAGGCCTGAACANGAGGAAATGGAGGTCACATGTGTGGAAGAGAAAGGGTGCAACAAAGAAAATATAGGTCGCACATGTGGTATGGACTTTAAGGACCACACATACGGACTATATAGGTCTATACAACTGGATGCACGAGTGGTAAGGCCTGAACAGACCACACGTGTGATAGACCTGCACATGTGATAGGACAGTATGGATCATGTGTGACAGGTTCGTACAATAGGGTGACATCAACAGTATGACAAGGTGATGTCAGCAAGTTTTCTAGTAATTAGCGATTCCATAAATTTGTTGAATTTTGGTGTTTTTAGAGAACTGGTTTTGTCCTCAAATTTGGATAAATTGTGTAAGATGGGAAGGCTGATTTTTTCCTTCAGAAATTTGTGAATTTGACAATTTTATAGAAAAAAAAAATTGTGTCTCAAGTGTGAAGATAATTTATCTTCGATCTTGTTGTTTTTCTCTTTTGTAATTTTTTGTCATAATTTCAGTGTAAAATTGTTCAATGATAAAAGCTAGAGTTTAATGTTTGATCACTAGGAAGTAATTTTCATATTGAAATTAGTCACACAGAATTGCATTTGAAAATTGACATGGTATCAGAGCTGGGGATTTAAAGGAAGAGAGGGAGTCGTCTCTTGAGACACAATTGTGCATATTTTTGTTCTAGGTAGGTCACCATGGAGACTTGGTTGGTGGATAGTGGATATTCTCGTCATATGACAGGATCACAAAAATCACTCACCAGTTTGACAAAGGAGAACTCATGATTGCAGGTGGAACTTGGTGATAATACCAATTATGCAGTCAAGGGAGTTGGAACAACTTCATTTTAGTTGAAATCTGGAAAGCCTCTCAAGATGAGTGAAGTATTGTATGTACATGGACTGAAGAATAACTTACTTTCTATCCCTACCATGGAGAATAGAGGGTATGGAGTGGCATTCGTAGATGGACAGGTTCTCTCTTAGCCAAAGGTATTGAGTCTTGACTCAAAAAAGGTCATTGGTACTCGTGATGACAATCTCTATAAGCTTACTAGTTAGCCAACTCAGGCCCTGGTACATGATAGTGATATTCTATGTGAGCTTTGGCAAAGAAGATTGGGACACTTTCATTATAGGTATTTTCTAGTATTGAGAAATATGGTAACAAGTCTACAAGAATTTGGAGCAGAGCAACAGGGTGTATGCAAGGGTTGTGCACTTGGAAAAAATTCCAAAGCTGTTTTTTCAAGCAGTGTTAGTATATCCAAAGAGATCTTGGACCTAGTATTTTCAGATGTGTGTGGACCAATGTCATTTCCATCTTCAAGTGGTTGTCGGTATTATGTGACCTTCATTTATGATCATTCCAGGAGGACATCGATATTATTCATGAAGACCAAGGATGAGGTCTTCAATTGATTCGGGGATTTCAAAGAAATGGTGGAGAATTATATTAGGAAGAAGATCAAACTCCTTAGGTTAGATAACAGGGATGAGTATACCTCTAGAGAGTTTATGGATTTCTACGAGGTAGGGATTAAGAGGGAGTTGACATTTCCTTTCAACCCATAGAAAAATTGGATTTCAGAGAGGAAGAACTGGACCAAAGTTGAGGCTTCCAAGACTATGTTGCATGACCATGATCTACCCATGATGCTTTGAGAAGAAGCATGCAACACGACAATTTATGTTCAAAACAGGAGTCCTCATAGGATCTTGGAGGACAATACTCTTGAGGAGGCATTCACAGGAGTGAAACCTGAGATAACGCATTTTAGGATCTTTGGTTTTCCATTTTACATCCATTTTCCTAAGGAGAAAAGGACAAAGTTGGAACCTTCTGGAAGAAAGGGCATGTTTGTAGGATACATCGAGACTTTGAAGGCCTACCAAACCTATATTCCAGGACAACGATATATTGAGATTAGTTGGGATGTCAGGTTTGAGTAGGACTTGGCCTTCAGGAGGTCCCAAGATACCATAGCAGGTGGAGAGGAGCAGGAGGCTTCAAAGGTTGAGGAGAGTATTGATCCATCCAGTAAAAAGGAGAAACCCTCATACCATGAGGAGGATTCATAGGAGTTTGTGGATCTAGTGGACCTTCCCAGTGACGAGGACATGAGGCCTATATGGCTTCGATACCTTGAAGGATGCATAAGGGCATGCAACCACCAGAGGCATCTTCAGAGAGAGTAGGTTTCCATAGATGTTTTATAGCTATGTGGCTCTTATGAGTAACATCATTGGTTCTGAGCCTTCCAATTTTGAGGAGGTAGTAGGCCAACGGGTTTGGCAGGATGCCATGATGCAGGAGTATCATTCCATCATGAAGAATGATATTTGGGACATAGTTCCAAGACCATAAGGGAATTATGTGGTGACTTCCAACTAGATCTATAATATCAAGCATATTGAAGATGGTAGTATCGAGAAGTATAAGGAAAGGTTTGTAGCTAGAGGGTTCTCCTAGAAAGAGGGAGTGGATTATGAGGAGACCTTTGCTCCAGTTTCCAGGTATACTTCTATTAGGGTTGTTATCTCTCTTGCTTTGGTTATGGGGTGGAAGATACATCAGATGGATATGAAGACAATGTTCCTTAATGGCGTGATTGAGGAAGAACTGTACATAGAGAAACATCAAGGATTAAATTGAGGTACATGGAAGGAAATATCATGTTTTCAAATTGAAGAAGGATTTGTATGGACTCAAGCAGGAACCTAGGGCATGGTACTTGAGGATTGATGGGTATTTACAAATCTTGGGCTTCACCAAGAGTGAATCGGATCCCAACCTATATCTCCTACAGATTTGTAAGGATCCTCTCATATTGGTGTTATATCTCGATGATTTGTTTCTCATAGGAGATGAGAAGCTCATTACCAAGTGCAAGAAAGAATTGGCTTCAGAGTTCAAGATGAAGGATATTGGATTGATGCATTACTTCTTGGGATTAGACGTGTGGCAACAACCGGGAAAGATCTTCCTCGGACAAAGGAAGTATGCAGTCGAGATACTGAGGAGATTCAGGATGATGGACTATAAGTCCATGTATACACCTATGACCACCAATCTGAATATGTTGGGGGAATTCAAAATCAAACTTGGTGGATCCCATGATGTATAGGTAGTTGATTGGGTCGTTGATGTACCTAGTTAACACCAGACTAGATATTTATTTTGTTGTCAACACCTTGAGTCAGTTCATGGTTGAGCTGAGGCAGCTGCATTGGGTAGTAGCAAAACATGTGCTCAGGTACCTTCGAGGTACAGTTGGATTTGTTCTAAGATATGTCAGGGGTGATGGAGTGAGGCTACATGGATATTCAGACTCATATTGGGAAGGTAGTGCAGTTGAAAGGAAGATCATTTATGGTGGTTGTTTCAGGATCAACAATGGTTTCCTAGTTTAGCAGGAAACAAAGTTCTTTGGAACTCGGTTCAACATAGGCAGAGTATATGGAAACTATTTTGGCGAGTTGTGAGGCTATTTGGTTTCACAAGCTTCTTGCAAGGTTATTTTTTCAAGAGTTGGAGCCTACTGTGCACTGTGACAATCATAGTTGTATCAAACTCTCAAAAAATCTAGTGTTTCATGATAGATCAAAACATATTGAGATCAGATACGACTTTATCAGAGACAAGATGCACAAGGGAGATGTGAATCTCCAACACATTTCCACAAACGAGAAGATCACATATATTCTCATCAAACCCCTAGTAAAGGGGAAGTTTGTCTACTTCAAAGGCAAGCTAGGAGTGGAGGTAAATACCTCCCTTACTAAGAGGGAGTGTTGATTTTTTTGTAGCTTCAGGAGGTATTCCCACAAGGGGCCATGGTGTTAGGAATGTGGGAATATTTGTTGGCACCAAATTACTCTTTTGTTTCAATGAAAACACCCTTGGAATGATGCCAAGGCATGATCATGGACTTGTTGATGGGATTTGTGGGCTTGTGTTGGGGTTTCACACCCACAAAGAGGAATTAAATATTCTAATTTAATGTTGAGTTTAGCTAAGGGCTCCTTAGAGTAAGCTAAGGGCTTCTAATCTCACAATAGACTCATATAAAAGGAGAGGAGATTGTGACATCTCAGTGTGACATCATGGAGTTAGCATAAGTGAGTAAACACTTGTGTTAGGAGGATGGTCATTTCTACAAGGAGATTTTTGTACCTAGGAAATCTGGCCTAGGGTTTCTGGACATCTATTTTGTATGTTCTTGGCAGGGAGATCACACGTGAGGCAAAGGAGGTTGCACGTGTGGAAGAGAAAGGTTGTAACAGAGAAAATACAAGCCACACGTGTGGTATGGACTGTACTGACCACACATGTGCACCGTACAACAGGTCACAGGAGTGGTATGGCCTGAACAGACCGCACGTGTGACATGATAGTATGGATCACATGTGTGACATGTTTGTACAATAGGGTGATGTCAACAATATGACAAGGTGACGTCAATAGGTTTTCTAGTAATTAGTGATTCCAAAAATTTGTTGAATTTTGGTGTTTTCAGAGGACTGGTTTTGTCCTCAGTTTTGGAGAAATTGTGTAAGCAAGGAAGGTTGATTTTTTCTTTCAGAAATTTCTAAATTTGACAATTTTACAAAGAAATTTTTTTGTGTCTCAGGTCTGAAGATGATTTATCTCTTATCTTGTTGTTTCCTACTATTATAATTTTCTGTCATAATTTCAGTGTAAAATTGTTCAGTGATAACCACTAGGTTTTATTGTTTGATCACTAGGAAGTAATTTTCAGATCTGAAATTAGTCACATAGAATTGCATGTGAAAATTGACATTTAATAAGGATGGTGCATGGTTTAAATAAGATTTTTTTACATAACTCTAGCATGACAAGTTTATATGGGCCAACTATTAAATTTGGTACATCCAGCAATGGTCTTCAAGGTAGTAAACTTGATAAACACACGGTGCATATACAATCTAGTTACACCTTTGTCGTAATCATTGACGATTATATGGCATGGTTGCAAAGTAAGGGACTTGGGTGCAAAGCACTTTCATATAATAAGGATATTGTTACTTTTAATAATTATTTTCATTTTAATTTAAGGTGCATGTTTGTGTGTCTGTGTTTTTAGGTAACAACTCTCGGGAAAAACCCTCGGTACTTTCTCTCATTTTGAGGATGGTATTGAGGGTAAACCCTACATTTTTCAGGGCTCAAAGTCGTTACAACAATATACTCATTATGAGCTCAACATGTCACTTTATATGAATAGAACTTGGGTGAGAACAATAACACTCCACAACCACTCAGGCTAGACCCAATTAACTACAGTATATAGTATTTATATGTGTATAACTTTTTAAAAATCTTTTGAACTAATTGAATTGATTTAAAAATATTTAAAATTTTATGAATTCAAATTCATAATTTAAATATTCTTAATAATTTGTTTTTATCATTCAAATTTTTATTATTTTAAATTACTTTTTTAACCTTATGTTTTTCAAAATTATATGAACAAAGTTTAGGAAAGAAGTCCATCTTTTCATTAAGATACACATAATGGTTTTTTTTGGTTCATTTGTATAATTCAAAATTTGCTTCCATCATATTATCATTTGTTATTTTCGATTACAATTTGCAGTCACGGCTGGTGTCACTTTAAATATATAGTCATATACAATGGTTAAAAGCATTTATGGTAGATAATTA
>SNQJ01S0006691.1:183618-203073 GCA_010110895.2 Picea sitchensis | reverse complement strand
AATGTTTTTTCTATTAGCAAAAAAGTTGTTCTTGATATGGGTAACAAACTAATATATTCAAAGGGTTGACTACTTCAATTATTTTGTTGATCTTTAACCTTTCTTCACAAAACATGAAAGTGAGAAGATCGATTTTCCTACCCGAGCTTATAATGCTAGATCTTTGATTACATAAATAGATTCTAACAAACTAATTACAAAGGTTAACACGGAAGTAAAGAATAATTATCTTATATTTTCTTTAACCCCTCCTTTAATCTGTTGGAAACCAAGCCCGAATGAATATAGTTTTTTACAAAGGTTAACACGGAAGTAAAGAATAATTATCTTATATTTTCTTTAACCCCTCCTTTAATCTGTTGGAAACCAAGAGTTTCCTATCTTCCCGAATGAATATAGTTTTTTTCTTCATGAGCAATCTGATCCCTATTAGACTTCCTTCCCCTTGTAAGGAGATGGGAGGGATTTGGCAATCTTTTTCAATGCACCNAATGTTTTTTCTATTAGCAAAAAAGTTGTTCTTGATATGGGTAACAAACTAATATATTCAAAGGGTTGACTACTTCAATTATTTTGTTGATCTTTAACCTTTCTTCACAAAACATGAAAGTGAGAAGATCGATTTTCCTACCCGAGCTTATAATGCTAGATCTTTGATTACATAAATAGATTCTAACAAACTAATTACAAAGGTTAACACGGAAGTAAAGAATAATTATCTTATATTTTCTTTAACCCCTCCTTTAATCTGTTGGAAACCAAGCCCGAATGAATATAGTTTTTTACAAAGGTTAACACGGAAGTAAAGAATAATTATCTTATATTTTCTTTAACCCCTCCTTTAATCTGTTGGAAACCAAGAGTTTCCTATCTTCCCGAATGAATATAGTTTTTTTCTTCATGAGCAATCTGATCCCTATTAGACTTCCTTCCCCTTGTAAGGAGATGGGAGGGATTTGGCAATCTTTTTCAATGCACCAACAAAAGAAAAATATTTAGCGAGCTCAGAATGAGCCTACATTTTTGAAACCTTGTTCTCTTGGGATGAATTATTTTCATCCCCTTCTAATTATGCAGCTTCCTCTTCTTCCTCCTATGTCTCCTCGAAATTCTATCCTTATTCCTCCTCTCTCTCCTTGACATCTTCTTCTTCTTCCTCTGATGAATATGCTTCCTTCACTTCTTCTTTAGAGTTGATCGTTGGTTCCTCAAGAGATCGATCTAAAATTTTGTTAGGATGTATTCCAAGGTCCTTCTCCAGATCTTCTAGATTGTCTTTGTCCTCTAATTCCCAAGGGCTCCAAACTGATTATTCTACAAACTATCTTGAGGTTTGCTTGGTTAAGATGACCCCTTACACTGTGATTTTCTATGTTTTTTTTGTGACCGTTTTAAACTTTGATTATGCTTTTGGGGTTTTTTTTGAAGGAAACTATTTCTATTGATATTTTGGATAGTTTTTGGCGAAGTGCCCATTTTCATGAAAAATGTGGCACTTGAATGGAATTTGGTTATAGTCTAGAATCTGGCAGAAGCTCCACTTATCTATTTTGATTTGCAGAGCCTCTAAAAGTCCATTCTCCAATTCCATCTCTACATAGATTCATTCACAGGAATACATGTTTCCTTTTAAGTCTACTTGATCAATGTGTCTACCCAATTTATTCCCAATGGCTCTAAGATAGTTCGTTTCCCAAAAAAATAGAGTAATATAACTATAAGGAGGTCTAATCCACACCAGGGCTGCAGATATTTCATCCTCTGGATGTAAGTATAGGGACCATGGGGAAAGATACATTGCCCTAGATCCCTTAAAATATGGACCAAGAGTGGAATATTAAATCTCTCTATTTTTTGTTGATAAAAGTAAAAATAAAATAATCTCGGTTTGTAACAAAAGATGAAATATTACCTTTGATCGTAGGTTACCAATGCTCAACCACTAGGATTCCACATCCTTTGGACTAGGCCAAAGCCTAGTAAACTTTCCTACCAGAGTGTGTTCAACAAAATTTAGAGATGATTTCACATCCTTTGGACTAGGCCAAAGCCTAGTAAATTTTCGTACCAGAGTGTGTTCAACAAAATTTAGAGATAACCTTTGTGGTTCAAGAAATGAGAACTCCATTTGAGGAATATCTTCTATTTAATTTACAAATCTACTAGATTGAGGAAGAAGTTTTTTTTCCAGGGGTTCATAGATTGAACTAAGGATCAGAATGCCTCTATTTTAGCACTAGTGTCAACACCTATCTTTGTAAATCCTTACAATGCAACTCAATAGTGTGCTCAAAAATTCAACCGTCAGAATGGATCAGATCAATGATTTCCAACAAACTCAACTCGATCCACATGAACTATTTTCAATCCTCAATAATGTTTGGTGTATGCGGCGGCTAGGGTAAACCCTAGACGCAGTGGAGGGCACACCTGTGATCTTCATCTATAGATTTGTTTCATCTTATGAGAGTATTTTCAATATGAATCTTCAATGAGAAAATCAATTAAAGTAATAATAATATTAATAATGAATAATCGACACTATAAATTAAAACTGTATGAATTATCAAAAATGAATTACGATAAAACAAGGATTGAAGTAATGTACAAGATACTTGAGATTCAAGTTGCGGAAATCATTGTATTGACCTCAAATCTATGTTAAAAAAATACTATTAAAATTGGAATCCAAAATATGTCGAATTTAATGAACCTTATACAAGTGAAATAAAGTGTGTGTTAGGATCATAATATGTTTTAAATATAGTTATCGATTTAATAAAAACATTCTAGGGATTTCATTTTTTCAAAACTTGCATTTAGTCATAGTTTTTATCTTTATTTAGAAAAGTTGTGTTATTGATAACACTTTTTGGGGAGGTTAAAATTACCATATTTTGAAACCATTTCTTTTACGACCTCGTAATATTGTCAAGAAGAACTTTAAAATTAATCTTTGAATCAAAAAGTGACTACAACAGCGATACCTCTTTTTTTCGGGCTCAAAATCACAACTTGTTTGAGACCATGTGCTTAATAACTTGTACTATTGCAAGCAAAAACTTAAAATCAACCATAAAATTGAAATTTTCCCATTTTTTTCGAGGTCAAAATTTCAACAAAATTGCTTCTTCAAAACCAATGGCCTTGATTGTCAATGTTTCATCGAAACCTGCACAGGAGACCTAGCTAAAGAAAGTACAAACAAATATTATCAAGAAAGGANTAATATTAATAATGAATAATCGACACTATAAATTAAAACTGTATGAATTATCAAAAATGAATTACGATAAAACAAGGATTGAAGTAATGTACAAGATACTTGAGATTCAAGTTGCGGAAATCATTGTATTGACCTCAAATCTATGTTAAAAAAATACTATTAAAATTGGAATCCAAAATATGTCGAATTTAATGAACCTTATACAAGTGAAATAAAGTGTGTGTTAGGATCATAATATGTTTTAAATATAGTTATCGATTTAATAAAAACATTCTAGGGATTTCATTTTTTCAAAACTTGCATTTAGTCATAGTTTTTATCTTTATTTAGAAAAGTTGTGTTATTGATAACACTTTTTGGGGAGGTTAAAATTACCATATTTTGAAACCATTTCTTTTACGACCTCGTAATATTGTCAAGAAGAACTTTAAAATTAATCTTTGAATCAAAAAGTGACTACAACAGCGATACCTCTTTTTTTCGGGCTCAAAATCACAACTTGTTTGAGACCATGTGCTTAATAACTTGTACTATTGCAAGCAAAAACTTAAAATCAACCATAAAATTGAAATTTTCCCATTTTTTTCGAGGTCAAAATTTCAACAAAATTGCTTCTTCAAAACCAATGGCCTTGATTGTCAATGTTTCATCGAAACCTGCACAGGAGACCTAGCTAAAGAAAGTACAAACAAATATTATCAAGAAAGGATGAGAGATTCAATATGGAAGAATGAGAAAATATATTCACACTACTCCAATGAGCCAATCAATGATGATCATTGTGATACAATGAATGAGTGGAATACACTCATATATAGGAAAGAAAAATCCATAATTAAGAAAAGTAATCAAGCAGTTAGCTTTCCTTAGGAATGCATGCATGCATAATAGTGATGATCTAAATAGAAAGTCTAAAATAGAACTAGTCAGTTAACTCCCATAGAACTAGTGTGTCGAAAATAGTAATTTCTCCAACACCCCCTTAACATCACTATCGAGTAAAAATGAGTCCCGACAACTAGGCCATATTAGGTACTCATGTACAATGCAACTAATGAACACTGAATAAAAATGAGGAAAGAGGGAAAACCACGTGGAAAACAAAACCCCCCCTCAAAAGACAATGCATCAAAAGAAGAAAAGGCAATTGCTAGGAAAGAATGTTTTTCACTCCAAGATGATCATGAGAAGTCTGAAACTTTTGTCCAGTGAAGGTATTGGTGAAGATATTGACAGTGTATTCAGAGGAAGGACATAATTGTAGATCAATGGTCCTGTCATGTACTAGATCTCCGATGAAATGCATGTGGACCTCAATGTGTTTGGTTGATCCTGATTATTTTGAGAACAACATGAAGGCATAAATATAACCGAGATATAACAATGAAATACACAAAAATATAGAAGAGAACACAAAAATACAATGAAGCCCAACTTCTATTAATGAATAAGATAGAAAAACATTGTAGAACACAAACTGGAAAAATGGGGTAGCTTATCTCTAAAAGGAAAGAGATGGTGGCTACGCTTCATTCACAAGAAGCTTTACATCACACTCCATTGCATGCTTAAAGGGCCTCCTTCACCTCAATTATATATGAGAGAGTGAGAGGAGAACAATTCCCATAATGCATGTGGGATAAATTGGACCAACTTTATAAAATTTCATAGGCATGTAAAATACTAGGACTTCTCGGGCGATCATCCATCCTAGTACTACTCTAGCTCGAGCATGGTTAACTGCAAAGTTCTAATGGAATTTTATGCATTAACACTATGTTGTAGGCATGTGCATAAGACTATTACATGATGTATGTAATTAACAAATGAAGATGGCATTACATTCCATTCCCCATCAAAAGGGTGAATGCCATGGTTTATCAAAACCACAGGCTCAAAATGGTGATTCAGTGGAAAAGGTGGATGGCCACTGAGATCCATTTGGATCATTCCTCCCCCATTAGGAAGCAATGGTTCCCATTGCATCAAGTTTCCTTGGGATACAGGGAGAATTCTGCCAAGTCTGAAGCTTGGTGCGTTGCTTGCCTTGCTGAAGAAGTTGTCATGCTTAGCTTGTTGAAGGATGTCATGAACCTGTTGTTGGAGGGGTTGAATCCGTTCAACCAATATAGTTGCATGATCTACCTGAGTGTGGGGGGACTCTGTCGGTGAAGATGCAACATGAAGAGTATGAAGGTTTTTGTTATAACCTTGCTTGACTAGGCAGTGTGGAGGCACCCCCGTAGGTGCCACAAGAACATCTTGGTACTCTTCTACAATCCCGTTGATCCACTTCTACTGGATAGAAAGGTCTTGGGATGAGGCTGCAGTGGTTGCAGTGTCCTTATGTTCACATTTTGATCAAATTGTGAAGAGGATAAACTTTGCAGTATGAAAGATTACTTTTTGGCATTGTTTTGGTGGGACAATAGTTGAAACTACCTCTGGTATCCTGTATAGTTGACTCCCCAGAGTAACAATGATGCTACAGGGTCGAGACTCATAAATAGCATGACACCTATTGGCACAGGGGCAAACCCAGGGTTCAACGCTACAACAACGCACCAACAAAGCCCTAACTACCGACCCTTTCGGCAACACATGTGAAGCAGATGAAGTCTCACCCGAGGTAGAGACGGGGATGGTTGCAAGACTCAGGTGTTTGCAACCTTAGCTGGGACATAGATCTATGATTATACAACTTACTAGAGCACTTAGCACCGTTAGTTCCTCAGTATACATTCAATAACCACTTCGCTTATAAGACAGAGCTTCACAACATTCACACTAATCTACAGTATTCAAGCACTCAGCATATACAAATGGATCAGAATGAGCATATCAAGCACTAAGCATGAATATCTAGATCAGATCTAACATTCCAACATATAATAAGCACCAAGCATGAATAGATATATCTAACATATCATAGCATTTCTCATATAATATGTAAATACATCAAGACAAAGCACAAAGCACATCACACAAGGTTTACGTGGTTCACCCCCACCCTAGGGCTACGTCCACCAACTCTTCTTCTTTATTGTCTTCGACCAATCAGTTACAAGCACAGAGCCTCAAAACCCTTACTCCGCACAGGACAGAAGATCTGCGCAGCTCGCTAGATCCTTCTTCCTTACATCATATCACAAAGCCTTCTACAGTCTTTCACAGGGACTTGCACTCAGCTCTACAAGTCTCACACAGTATGCACAGAGCACTTACAATCCTTTGATCACATAGATCTAGCACTTAGCCATTCCTTTTGCACTTAGCACATTGACCTACTAGTTCTCCTTTTACATTGCCTATCCTTCTATATATACATTACAAAATAGGCCTAAACATGGGTAAACCCATGGGCCGACATCCCATTCCCATTACATATTCCCAAAAATCCAAAAGGGGGCCCAAAAGGGGGCCAAGATCCCATTATCTCCACTTCGACTTGCGCTCCTCCTTCGAAAGGTTTTTGAAGTCCCAAAATAGGCCAACATGACCAAGAAACTCCCAAAACTTGGTCAAAGGCCAACAGACCCCCAAAACTCACCTGTGACTCGTCCCGAGTCACTCCGATTTGATCAACTCTGCCTCGAACGCCTCGAGATTGGCCCAAGCTACTTTGACTTGTTGCTTTGTTGTGGCCTCTTGCTCGGTGAACTCCTGGATCACTACATCGTTAACCGGTCCTTCTAGGAGTTGTTCTGTTGTGAGAACAACCTGTTCTAGCTCTGCTCCTTCGCTCTTGATCTTGAAAAAAAACAAGCATGCCTTATCTTGCACAGGTTGAATTCGTTTAGTGACTTCCATCACTTTGCTTTGAATCATATGAATTTCCTACTGAGATGTGCATTGTTTATGAGACCTCTTCATTCTATCTATTGCTGACAGGGCCTTCAGTTGTGCCTGTAGTGTATTTGCGTGTTGTTTTGCTTCCTGGAGCTGTGACTCCAGCACCTGTAATTCTGGATTCTCTGTAATGTTTTCATATGTCTGGGCACTTTGGTTACTTAGTTGCTTGCACTCCAATGAAAGAGATTTTAATCTTCCCACTGCATTGCGAGCAGTAGCTTCTCGTTGGTCTCTTATCTCCTGAGGGGTTTCGGGGATAGCGCGGAGCTCTAGATCTATGATGCACTGCTGGAGCTTCTAGATTACCTCTTCAAGTTGTGCCACCTGTTGTGGAACTCGTTCTTCCATCTGTACTTCGATGATTGTCACGGAGCGAAGTTCTCTATTGACCCTTTTCTTAACTTCAAGTTGCTCGACGAGCAATTGTTCCTTGCTTTGTTGTGGCTTTGCTTTCTCTTCATCCCACTTTGCTTGGAGAGCAAGTTTTTCTCGTTCTGCATTGCTATGTTGTTCTAACAGATCTCACTGTGCTTGCGCCAGAGCCTGGGTGGCTTGCATTGTTTCTTCTTGAGCTCGTCGAAAGCAAGCTTCGAATGTATCAGCAATCTAGTGTAATTGAGCGGGCTCATCACCTAGTTATGGTGTTCCAAATGTCAGGGGCACAGTGGATACTGCGCGGCTAGACTGTAGTGCCTGCTGAAATTCTTAAAGCTCGACCTTGATGCAACTAAACACCTCCTCTTGTTTGGCTTCTTGCTTCTCTTCTATCTTCAGCGAAGCATCGTTTAGTGCAGCGATGATGAAGTCGAAGTCATCTGAGGTGAGGGTGGTCTCGAATTTGGTTCTAGTTGCTTTCATTTTCTTCCTTAAAGAAGGTTTTGGAGGGGAAACCTTCCTTTTCTTCGAGGGATCCTCCCCATCTCTTGGCGGTGTAACCTCGCCTTTATTCTGTTCTATTTCTGTGCCATCACCTCCTTGCTCGGTTGAGATAGATGCAGTCTTCACAGATGCGTTGTCTAAATCGTGGACCTCTTTGGTCTTCTTGATCTTGCAAGGTTCGGCTGTATCCAGCGCAATTTCGGGGCTGTCAACATTGGACATCTCTGCAGGGTCCGCTAGAACAAGGAGGTCCGCCGACCATTCCTTGGTAATATCCTCCAAGTCATCCTCTGTTAACTTGTAGTATGAATGTAGCTATTGCTTATGCTCATCAGCACGCGCAGTGATATAGATGAAATGGTGGTCCGCGCTGAATTTCATCAAGGGTCTAAACTTGTGGAGTGTGTTCGAGGTTATGCAAGGCGTGTCTTGTATGGCTACCTTCAACTTGTTATAATACGTCTGGAAGACGACATTTGATTGTGAATTCTTGTTCATGTCGATGGAGTACCACAACGTACTGAACTTCGCGGCCAGAGGTTCAAATGGCTCGGCATCCAGGAAGGTTGCACCTTCTGGCATCTCCCATGCGATGAAAGCGGTTAATATGAGCAACCAGCTAAAATGGAACTCGTATCCTTGGTCCTGCGCTTCCCTGCAGTCCAGTTCTATCTGGTTCATCAAGTACTTCGCCTAATTCATATGTACGCCCTCCACACACTTCCCTGCGAGGTTGACTACGAATCCAGTTACTTGGGTCGGTCGGTTCTTGCAAACTAGCTTGCCTACAATCAGCTGACGGGAAAGGCGCACTGCACCTCTCTGGATAGAGGCTACCTTGTAGCCTCGCGTGCCCTTCTCTACATCGCCGTAAGTATCCTTTATTCATTGGGCGAGAGCGCGATCTGCAGTCTTTCCGGGGTAGAAATCCTATGGTTCATGGCCTTGCATGCTAAGCCCTGTGATCCGATTAATCAAAGTCAGATCCATTATGATGTGGCGGTTCAACCATAAGTATCCTCCATGATAGCACGACAACAACAACTTGACGCACACGTTCACTTCTTGATGCCTGCCGAAGTGAGTAATATTCATTACATTAAGCAGTGTGGACTCCATGAGGTTCATGGTCCACGACTAAGCGATAATCTTGGAGTTCTTTCCTTTGGTTCGTGTCATATATTTATGAGGGGAAAGCATACTGTAAACCTTCCTGTCGTTGAGGTTGAAGTCACTGAATTTCAACACGGTGAGCTTATCCTGGTCAGCACGAACTGCGCGCACTTCTTTCGAAAGGTACGCAGTGATCAAAGCATACTCAAATTTGTGGGGTACACCGTCACGATTGATGGCAGCACTCAAAGGTGGTAGATAAGCAAGTAGAATGCTCAAAATTAGCTTAGCATTTGCGATATCGTCTCTGTGCTTCGTTCATTTCTCATCAGCTGGCCAAGATGGACCAGCTCGAGCAGTGGAGGGAGAGGCCTACAGTCCTCTCGTCGACGATGCTTGTACACCTGTAGACAACCCTCGCTCTGACATGACTCTCTTTGTCATCAAATCAATCAAAAATTCCTCAGTGGCTTTCTCTGTAGTGCTCAATGATTCTGACATACGCACTCGGGGTAAACAATTCACGGAATTGGGGAACAACTCAGACACGGTAATGAGATAGAGAAAGAGAGCACAATAATCGTTGTATAAACTCGGCTTAGTCTTTGGGTTTGAATTATCGATTGGCAAAAGTGTTATCGGTGCGTGGAGCGACGAGCTAAATAGTTAAATCGACAATGGTTGTCTTGCAACGGGTATGAGCCTCCATTAACTCATGTTTGATCCGTTATGGTGCGGTCCAAAGGTCGGATGACAAACCTTTATTGATTTCATGTCTGTTCGGAGTGGAAGTCGAATGGATATATCGGCCCCAACTGCTATATTGCTCCGTCATGGTGAAGTGCCACGTGTCGTTGTTCTGATATCTCGACGAAGCTCCAATTCTGCAATTTTTCTTTCTGCGAGGTCTCCTCTAGAACCTCCTGTAACCTTTCAGTATTAGCCCTCTTCTTTCTTAACTTTCTAGCCTTCTTTCTAGTGAGCTTCGTCTTAATAATTCTTTTCTCATTCTGATTCTTTTCTTCTTCGGTCTTAGTTACTTTGCACTGTTGAAATTCTTTCCTAGGGTTCCTGGATAATACTTCTTTTGTGTTTGGGATAGGTAATTCAATCTTCTGAGGATCCTCTAGTGTTCTCTTAGGTTTGACATCCGGGATTCTAGTATTAAATATCTACGATCTTCTCTCTTGTTCCTCAATCAAGTGCACAATCCTTCTGGTCATAAAGTCTTTTAACTCTTGCTTCTTCTGTTCCAAAACTTCTTCTTCTTCCTTTCGTCTGGCTTGATCTCTATCAATCCAAGGTTTTCCTATTAGCATGGTAAATAGGGCACTATCTTGAACAAATTTAACAATCTCAAAGTCTTCCTTTGTCGAAGTTCCATTGACAGTCATAGGTATCCGAGCGAGCCTTCCACATAGGTTTACTAGCTTTCCTTTGAATAAACCTATTCCTCCTAGTGAAGGGATCATAGCAGGCCTTCCTATAGCTTCCCAGGTTCTCTCTAGCATAATATTCATCTACGTTTCCTTATCCAAAACACAGTAAATGTCGAAGTTTCCTATTCTTTCTTCGATGCATTCCTTCTCTTTGAATATCTATGATAAGATGACATGTCGGTGGTCATCCAGGGTTTCTTTCATCTGTATCAATACTTTCTATGATTCTTTCTGGGGTTCTACCTTTTCTGGATCTGCCTTAGGGTTCTCTTGATTCAGGTTCATTCCTTCAAGCTTAGTGATCATTCTAGGGAAATCTAATACTTCATGGTCTAGAGCTTTACAACAAATACAACTAGGTCTTCCACCAGGGCATACCTTAGGAATATGTCCCGACCTTCTACCACTGTAACAGAGGGTTAATCCTTTCTTCTTTTTAAATGATCCCTAGCTTCTTCTGCACTGCGCACTAGGATCGTATGATCTAACCTAAAACAAATTCTTTCTAGGATCCTGCATCCATTTGTTAGTCCAAACATCTTTTCTATGCATAGGTATAACATATCTTTCATGATTCTTATTAGATCTACTCATATCAAATCTTATTTCATCTATTAATGATCTAGCTTTCAAAATAGGACAAACTCTATTAAATAGACCTAGATCCATATTCTAGAAACAAAAATTTCCACTTATCTTATTTCTACAGGGCACAAAGCTTCCAGATCTTAAAATTTTTAACTATATTTACCTTTATTAGAGCACAGAGCTTGCAGATCTTACCTCTTTTAGTCAGAAATTTCCACTTTTACCTTTCTTAGAGCACAAAGCGCTCAGATCTCGCTTCTTTTCTTCAGATCCGACCTTCTTTCTTTCAGATCTGATCTTCTTTTCTTCAGATCGGGCTTCTTTCTTTTAGATTTGATCTTCTTTTCTTCAGGCCGGTCTTCTTTCTTTCAGATCTGATCTTCTTTCTTTAGCACAAAGGTTATAAGTCAAGTAGAATACTACACACTGGGGCACAGAGCTTTCACAATTTCAGGATGAATCTTTGCACAGAGCTTCTTCTTTCTCAGTTCCCAGCAATCACAGTTTCAGGTCCTGGCAACAGAACCATTTGTTGGCACAGGGGCAGACCCAGGGTTCAATGCTACAACAACGCACCAATAAATCCCTAACTACCAGCCCTTTCGGCAACACCTGAGAAGCAGATGAAGTCTCACCCGAGGTAGAGGCAGGGGTGGTTGCAAGACTCAGGTGTCTGCAACCTTAGTTGGGACACAGATATGTGATTATACAACTTACTAGAGCACTTAGCACCGATAGTTCCTCAATATACAGTCAATAACCACTTCGCTTATAAGACAGAGCTTCGCAACATTCACACTAATATACAGTATTCAAGCACTTAACATATACAAATGAATCAGAATGAGCATATCAAGCACTAAGCATGAATATCTACATCAGATCTAACATTCCAACATATAATAAGCACCAAGCATGAATAGATCTATCTAACATATCAGAGCATTTCGCATATAATATGTAAATACATCAAGACAAAGCACAAATCACATCACACAGGGTTTACGTGGTTCACCCCCACCCTAGGGCTACGTCCACCAACTCTTCTTATTTATTGTCTTCGGTCAATCGGTTACAAGCACAGAGCCTCAAAACCCTTACTCTGCACAGGACAGAAGATCTGCGCAACTCGCTAGATCCTTCTTCCTTGCGTCATAGCACAAAGCCTTCTACAGTCTTTCAGGACTTACACTCAGCTCTACAATTCTCACACAGTATGCACATAGCACTTACAATCCTTTGATCACATATATCTAACACTTAGCCATTCCTTTTTCACTTAGCACATTGGTCTACTAGTTCTCCTTTTACATTGCCTATCCTTCTATATATACATTACAAAATAGGTCTAAACATGGGTAAACCCATGGGTCGACATCCCATTCCCATTACATATTCCTAAAAACCCAAAAAGGGTCCAGAAAGGGGGCCAATATTGCGTGATCTTCGCTTTGACTTTCACTCCTCCTTCGACAGGCTGTCGAAGTCCCAAAATAGGTCGACATGACCAAGAAACTCCCAAAACTGGGTCAAGGGCCAACAACGCCTCCACATATATGGTTGGCCTAATAGAACATCACATACTTCCAGTGGGGCAACATCACATAATGCCTCATCCTAGAAGGACTTGATGCCATAGGACAAGTGACATTGTTGGTTGACACGAAGATCTTGACCCTGGAGAAACCACCCAATGTTGTATGCTTGTGGGTGTGGTGTTGTTGGAAAATCCAACCGCTTGACAACCTCTGTTGAGGTGATCTTATTTTGACTTCCGCTATCAACAATAAAATGCAATGGGGTCCCCTTCACCCACATTTGTGAATGGAAGAGTCACTCCCCCTCCTCGGGATCCTCTTTGGGTTGGATTATTGTAGTTGCGACAGTAGTTGTGAGTTCTGCATCAATGATCTGTCTCCTTTTATCATTTTTTGAATCAGGGTCCAAGTCAGGGTTTGGATCTTTATCTTTGAGCTCGACCACCAATGACTGTATTGAGCGACATTCATCAGTGTTATGACAAGGGCTGTTGTGGAACTCACACCACTTTCCAGTGTCTTTCTTGGACTTCTTGTTACCATTCTTTTACTGCATTTGAAGTTGGCTCTCTTGAGGTTGGACTTCCTTGCTCTGTCCTTCATTATGTGAGTTAGAGTTTCCTTTTCCATGCTTCTCCCACTTACTTTGCTGCTTGAATTTCTACTCAATTTTGACTGCATATCGATAAGAAGCTCCCAATGAGGAGATATCCAGAAAATCCATCTCTATTTGGATGTACCTGTGTAGACCACTGCAGTACTTCAAAAACAAGTGTCGCTCGGAGTATTTCATACCCAACTTTGAGTGTAAGTTATGAAAGATGTTGGTGTACTCCGACACCGTCTGATCTATTTTCTAACGCAGATTTGTCCATCTCATGTATTGGTCATCATAGTTTCCAACAGGGTAGAACTCCTCCTTTAAGGAATCTACAAAGGTTGCCCAAGTGGGTTCTCTCCGAAATAGTGTAGATTTGTTTGTGGTGTACCTCTCCCAGTAACCTTCCCACCAAGCTCTAACATGGAGGAAGGGATTTTAAGAGCGCGAAGGTGATATTTTCACTGTCAGATTTTTTTTGGATAGAGTAATAACCTTCTAGCAGATTCAACCATTTTTCTAGAGCATCTGCATCTATATGGCCTTCAAATAAGGGGATATCAAAATTGACTTGTACCTTGAAGGGTGTCGCACTTGCCAAACATATTCTTGTTGAAGATGCCTCAATTGCCGCCATCGGTAGTCTTTGAAGGATCTGAGAAAAGTTGTCCATCATCGCGTTCCTTTGTCGCATGAGGGATTCCTTGAGCAACGTCTTGAAAGGATCTCCTGCTTTGTCATCTCTCTTTTCTTCTGCCATGGGAGGTTGCTTGGGCTGGCAAGAGCAGTTTTCCTCAAGCGAAACTAGCTCAAGACCCAACTCTTTATACCATGACCTCGTCGGGGACCTCCTCTAAGAAACAAAAAGGAGCAACTTGCTTTGATACCACTGATTCAGATCATTTTGAGAACGACATGAAGGCAGAAATATAACCAAGATATAACAATGAAATACACAAAAATATAGAAGAGAACACAAAAATACAATGAAACCCAACTTCTATTACTGAATAAGATAAAAAAAACATTGTAGAACACAAATTGGAAAAATGGGGTAGTTTATCTCTAAAAAGAAAGAGATGTTGGCTACGCTTCATTCACAAGAAGATTTACATCACACTCCATTGCATGATTAAAGGGCCTCCTTCACCTCAATTATATATGAGAGAGTGAGAGGAGAACAATTCCCATGATGCATGTGGGATAAATAGGACCAATTTTATAAATTTTCATAGGCATGTAAAATACTAGTACTTCCCTAGCGGTCACCCATCCCAGTACTACTCTTGCTCGAGCACGCTTAACTACGGAGTTCTAATGGGATTCGATGCATTAACACAATGTTGTAGGCATGTACATAAGACCATTACATGATGTATGTAATTAACAAATGAAGATGACATTACATTCCATTCCCCATCAAAAGGGTGAATGTCATGGTTTATCAAAACCACAGGCTCAAAATGGTTATTCAGTGGAAAAGGTGGATGGCCACCGAGATCCATCTGGATCATTGTCGTTGTACTAGATCTTTGCAAAATCTCAGTGTTCTTTGATTGTCACACCATATGACAGTCAGACAATGAAAATGGATACCAAGCTCTGTAAGGAAGTCGAGAAGTCAAAGTTCCCGAATGACACAATTGACTACTCCTCTATAATCAACCTTTGCAGAAGATAAGAAATGGTTGATTTCTTCTTACTTGACCAACAAAAAGGGACTGAACCCAAACTGAGAGTGTACCCAGAAGTGGACTTGTGATCTGTGCCATCACCAACCCAATCTGAATATGTGAAGCCTATGAGATCTAATACACAACCAACTGCAAAGTGAATCCCATAACTCATGGTGCCCTGAACATATCTGAGGATGCACTTGGCATCCTTCCAGTGTAGATCATGGGGCTCCTGCATGTATCTATAAACTACTCCTACTGCATATGCGATATTCGGACGGGTGTGGGTGAGATACATAAGATTCCCCACCAACTGTCGATACAAAGTGTTGTCCACTAATGGTGTATCCCCGTCATCCTCAAGTCTGATCCCAAATAATAAGAGTGTAGGTGAAGACTTACAATCTGTCATGTTGAATCTATCTAAAAGATCCATGGCATACTTACCCTAAGAAAGTTTAATGCCTGAAGCATGCTAACTAATCTCAAGACCAAGAAAGAAATGAAGTGGAACCATGTCCGTCATAATGAACCTGTCATGCAAAATAGATTTGACCACAACAATGGTTGAAGTAGAGCTACCAGTGATCAAAAGATCATCAACATAGAGTACTAAAATCATCAAAGAGTTAGTAGTCCTCAACATGTAAACATTGCAGTCAGATTTACATGTAAAAAAATCATGTGAACGCAGATAAGAATCCATCTTTTCATACCATTCTCTAGGTTCCTGCTTGAGGCCATAGAGTGACTTCTTCAGTCTGCATACTAAATTTGAGTTCTGAATGAACCCTTGCGGCTTCTCCATGTAGAAATCCTCTAAAATATCACCGTGAAGAAAAACATTCTTCACATCCATCTGGTGAACTTCTCGTCCTTTGGCTACTGCAATGGCTAGAACCAAACAAATGGAGTCCATCTTTTCTATAGGAGCAAAGGTATCATCATAATATATCCCATGAATCTGTTGAAATCCTTTTACAACTAGTCTTTCCTTGTACCTGCTCACCTGCCCATCTGTTTCTCTCTTGGTCCTATAGACCCATTTGCACCTGACAAGTTTCATCCCTAGTGGAAGTGGAATCAAATCTCAAGTCTGATTCTCTAGTAGTGAGTCATACTCCTCCTACATGGATGCTTTCCATAAAGTATTTTCCACAACCTCACTGTAGATATGTGGATCTTAAGATTGAACCATATAGCAATGCATGGGCATTGCAGGTTCAGAAGATGAAAGTACATGAGAGGGCTCCTCATGTTGAGATCAAGTCCTCCTTGAATCCAATGGATTCCCTGCAAGAACACCTACTTCCTGAAGTGTGGATTGTGCCCACTTGGGCATCTATTAAAGATTTGGCACTAGCTCCTCATCTGGTTGTACTACCTACTCAAATCCATGTATAGAATCCTATGTATCTAAGTATGAATGTGTAGCATTTAAGTGTATGCAATCATCATCTCTGATGTCTAGAACTTATGGAAGCACACGAGTCTCTGCATGTTGCACTGGAGGTGCATGCAAATGACTCTCCTAAAACTAAACACTACGCTCAATGATGATTCGGTCTGTAGATGGATCAATCAACCTGTACCCCTTCACGTCATCTGGATATCCCATAAAGATGCAATGTGTGCTCTGTGGATCTAATTCTTTCCTTTTTTCAGAAGGAATATGGGCCCATGCATGAGATCCAAAGATGCAGAAGTGTGTGACATTTTTCACCTGTCCAAGCCTCAAAAGGTGTCATGTCCTCAGCATATCGATGAGGAGATTTGTTATGTATACAAGCAACACAGCTAAGTGGCTCAACCCAAATATTGGAAGGAAGAGACCTTGCATGCAACGTGCAATTGGTCATCTCCTTGAGAGATATGTTCTTCCTTTCAGAAACTCCATTATATTGTGGATTGTATGGAACTGTATGCTGCAACTGGATACTAGCCTCACAACAAAGATTATGAACATCTTTGTTGATATATTCCCCCCCATTGTCTATACATAAGATCTTGATATTCTTCCCATTCTGTGTCTATACTAGAGATTTAAAGTGTTTGAGATGATAAAAAACTTCAAACTTTTTCCTAAGAAAATAAACCCAAGTATAGCATGAGTAATCATCATTGAATGTAAGGAAATACCTTGCTTTGTTGATGGACGCATGTGGAAATGGACCCATGAGATCACTATGAACAAGATCCATGGAGGAGGAGGCTCTCCTTGTCTTCCCATTTTCAAACTTCTCTTCAGGATGCTTTCCAAGAATGCAGCCTTCACAAACCCCTTCATAAAAGTAAATATCTAGCAAGCCTTTGACCATTCCTTACTTGGCAAGTCGTTGCATGTACCTGAAGTTTAAATGACCAAATCTATCATTCCATACTCTACTACTATCATCAGCATGCGTTAGTAGTAAGGAGGAGTTATGGTCAACAAACTTAGTGAATTTATACAACCTTGATTTGTGATCTACCTCACCAATTGCAATAATGGAATTGTCATGCATGTCAAGTACATAAACTGAATATGATGTAAATTCAACCTTTTTACCTGTTTGAGTGATCTGATAAACTGAGAGCATATTTATAGAAAGATTTGGAACATGTAAAAAATTCTTAAAACTGTTATTATGGAGTTCCACTCTTCCCTCTCCTATTGCTATTAGAGTATCATCCCCCATGAGAATAGGGGGTCTTGAGCATGAACTCAAAGAAGTAAAAACTTCCTCTTTTGCTGCCATATGATGTGAATTTGCGCTAGAATCTATAATCCATGAATCAAATGAGGAATTAATTGCAACAATAGCATGATGATTACCTTTCTTAAATGCAAGACCTTCTTCCTTCTTCTTCTTGGCTCCTTCAGGAATGAAGTTTATGAGGTTTTTATGCTAAAGTACCTGAGACATAAGATCGATTTGCTTCTTCATGCATGTGTATTATTCATGATTTGGTTTATTGCGGTAAGTTCATTGTTTTCCCTTCTTCTTCTTCTTTGAAGAGTCTTTGGAACCTAAAGAATCCTATAAGGGTTTGGAATATCCCTACTTTTATTTTTGTTTCTCCTTTCCTTTATGTTTGGATTTATGATTGAATGACCCTTTTCCATATTGCATGGTGAGTGCATGTGCTTTGGGTTCCTTAATTAGGCCCATTTGAATTAGTTTTCTCTGCTCATGTGTGAGAGAATCAATGAACTACTCCATGGTAAGCATCTTCCACTTTGTTCCCAAGAGATATTTGTTAGAATGGAAAGTGAAGACATAGACAACATATTCTGGTCCTAACTTAGCCAAGATTGTTAGAATAAGTTGGTCTACTTGTGTCGAATTATCAATACCACAAGATGCCAAGCTCAATATCAAAGATTTAAACTTGGTAAATAAATCTTGTATATTATCAAAATTTTAGGATCCAAGGTATTCAACTCTACCTCAAGCATATGACCTCTTATCTCATCCTTCTTTCCAAACATACTTTCCAAAGTGGTCCAGATCACGTTTGGATTCTTACATGCAGAAACATGAAACCATAAATTAGATAAAATCAATTCAAGAAGAAGTCATGTGGCCTCATATTTTCGGTTCTCCCATCTGGTCTTCTCAATTGCTGATGTAGGTTTTGTTTTTGTTCCCATTGTCAAATTGTACATAGTCCTTTCCTTCTGAGTTTGAATTTAGCCTTGGGATTCCAATCAAAATAATTGTATGGTGTGAGAATTACCACCAAGTTTGACTGAAGAATTGGTGTCGTATCCATCTCTCCCACTATTTCTGAGAAACCCTAAAATTTACTCTCAATCTGTAAGTTAAAAAATTGAGAAATCACTACAGAAAAAGGAACTTTTAGAGGGTGGTCGCACCTTTCCTTAAGACATAGAGTGACCATTCCCTAGTGGTCACACTCTGTTAGTGTACTGGGGTGCGACCATTCTAGAATTGAAAAAATTGTAAGTCTAGGGTGCGACGGTCACTCCTTTCAACAGGGAGAAGGTGCAACCCTTTCAAAATGTCGTGCTTTTTTACTAAGAAAGGGTGTGACTTTGTTTGTTACACGGATTTTTCTCGTCAAAACTTCGATTTTCCTTATTCTCTGGCTTGTCTAGATTGCTCCAAGCAACTTAGCTATGATACCATGTCAATGTTTCATCGAAACGTGCACAAGAGACCTAGCTAAAGCAACTACAAACAAAGCTTATCAAGAAAGGACGAGAGATTCAATATGGAAGAATGAGAAAATATATTCACACTACTCCAATGAGCTAATCAATTATAATCATTGTGATACAATGAATGAGTGGAATGCACTCATATATAGGAAAGAACATTCCATAATTAAGAAAAGCAATCAAGTAGTTAGCTTTCCTTAGGAATGCATGCATGCATAATAGTGATGATCTAAATAGAATGTCTAAAATAGAACTAGTTAGTTAACTCCCACTGAACTAGTGTGTCAGAAATAGTAATTTCTCCAACATTGACAACCAGTACCTTTGCAACCAAAATCTTAAAATCAACCTCCAAATTGAAAATAAATGCTATAAATAGCA
>SNQJ01S0006691.1:168064-183568 GCA_010110895.2 Picea sitchensis | reverse complement strand
TAGGTACTCATGTACAATGCAACTAATGAACACTGAATAAAAATGAGGAAAGAGGGAAAACCACGTGGAAAACAAAACCCCCCCTCAAAAGACAATGCATCAAAAGAAGAAAAGGCAACTTCTAGGAAACTATGTTTTTCACTCCAAGACGATCATGAGAAGTCTGGAACTTTTGTCCAGTGAAGGTATTGGTGAAGATATGGACAGTGTGTTCAGAGGAAGGACATAATTGTAGATCAATGGTCTTGTCATGTACTAGATCTCCGATGAAATGCATGTGGACCTCAATGTGTTTGGTTGATCCTGATTATTTTGAGAACAACATGAAGGAAGAAATATAACCGAGATATAACAATGAAATACACAAAAATATAGAAGAGAACACAAAAATACAATGAAACCCAACTTCTATTACTGAATAAGATAGAAAAACATTGCAGAACACAAACTGGAAAAATGGGGTAGCTTATCTCTGAAAGGAAAGAGATTTTGGCTACTCTTCATTCACAAGAAGTTTTACATCACACTCCATTGCATGCTTAAAGGGCCTCCTTCACCTCAATCATATATGAGAGAGTGAGAGGAGAACAATTCCCATGATGCATGTGGGATAAATTGGACCAACTTTATAAAATTCCATAGGCATGTAAAATACTAGGACTTCCCAGGCGGTCATCCATCCCAATACTACTCTAGCTTGAGCACGGTTAACTGCAAAGTTCTAATGAGATTTTATGCATTAACACTATGTTGTAGGCATGTGCATAATACCATTACATGATGTATGTAATTAACAAATGAAGATGACATTACATTCCATTCCCCATCAAAAGGGTGAATGCCATGGTTTATCAAAACCACAGGCTCAAAATGGTGATTCAGTGGAAAAGGTAGATGGCCATCGAGATCCATCTAGACCATTCCTCCCCCATTAGGAAGCAATGGTCCTCATTGCATCAAGTTCCCTTGGGATACAGGGAGAATTCTACTAAGTCTGAAGCTTGGTGCGTTGCTTGCCTTGCTAAAGAAGTTGTCCTACTTAGTTTGTTGAAGGATGTCATGAACCTATTGTTGGAGGGGTTGAATCCGTTCAACCAATATAGCTACATGATCTACCTGAGTGTGGGGGGACTCTTTCGGTGAAGATGTAACATGAAGATTATGAAGGTTTTTGTTATAACCTTGCTTGACTGGGCAGTGTGGAGGCACCCCCGTAGGTGCAACAAGAACATCTTGGTACTCTTCTACAATCCTGTTGATCTACTTTTGCTGGATAGAAAGGTCTTGGGATGAGGCTACAGTGGTTTCAGTGTCCTTATGTTCACATTTTGATCGAATTGTGAAAAGGATAAACTTTGCAGTATGAAAGATTACTTTGTGGCATTGTTTTGGTGGGACAATAATTGAAACTACCTCTGGTATCCTATATAGTTGACTCCCGAGAGTAACAATGATTCTACGGGGTAGAGACTCATAAATAGCATGATGCTTATTGGCACAGGGGCAGACCCAGGGTTCAACGTTATAACAACGCATCAACAAATCCCTAACTACCGGCCCTTTCGGCAACACCTGTGAAGCAGATGAAGTCTCACCCGAGGTAGAGGCAAGGATGGTTGCAAGACTCAGGTGTCTGCAACCTTAGCTGGGACACAAATCTGTGATTATACAACTTACTAGAACACTTAGCACCGTTTGTTCCTCAATATACAGTCAATAACCACTTCGCTTATAAGACAAAGCTTTGTAACATTCACACTAATCTACAATATTCAAGCACTTAGCATATACAAATGGATCAAAATGAGCATATCAAGCACTAAGCATGAATATCTAGATCAGATCTAACATTCCAACATATAATAAGCACCAAGCATGAATAGATCTATCTAACATATCAGATCATTTCACTTATAATATGTAAATACATAAAGACAAAGCACAAAGCACATCACACAGGGTTTACATGGTTCACCCCCACCCTGGGGCTACGTCCACCAACTCTTATTCTTTATTGTCTTTGGTCAATTGGTTACAAGCACAGAGCCTCAAAACCCTTACTCTGCACAGGACAGAAGATCTATGCAGCTCGCTAGATCCTTTTTCCTTGCATCATATCACAAAGCCTTCTATAGTCTTTCACAGGGACTTACACTCAGCTCTACAAGTCTCACACAGTATGCACAGAGCACTTACAATCCTTTGATCACATAGATCTAGCACTTAGCCGTTCCCTTTTCACTTAGAACATTGACCTATTAGTTATCCTTTTACATTGTCTATCCTTCTATATATACATTACAAAATAGGCCTAAACATGGATAAACCCATGGGCCGACATCCCATTCCCATTACATATTCCAAAAAACCCAAAAAGGGGCCCAAGATCCCATGATCTCCGCTTCGACTTGCGCTCCTCCTTCGAAAGGTTGTTGAAGTCCCAAAATAGGTCGACATGACCAAGAAACTCCCAAAACTTGGTCAAAGGCCAACAAGCCCCCAAAACTCACCTATGACTCATCCCGAGTCACTCCGGTCTGATCAACTCTGCCTCGAACGCCTCGAGCTTGGCCCAAGCTGCTTCGACTTGCTGCTTTGTTGTGGCCTCTTGCTCAGTGAACTCTTGGATCACTGTGTTGTTCACCGGTCCTTCTAGGAGTTGTTCTGCTGTGAGAATGACCTGTTCTAGCTCTGCTCCTTGGCTCTCGATCTCGAAAAACAACAAGCATGCCTTATCTTTCACAGGTTGGATTCGTTGAGTGACTTCCATCACTTTTCTTTGAATCATATGAATCTGCTGCTGAGATGTGCGTTGTTTATGAGATCTCTTCATTCTATCTACTGCTGACAGTGCCTTCAGTTGTGTCTGTAGTGTATCTGCATGTTTTTTGCTTCCTAGAGTTGCGACTCTAGCGCCTGTAATTATGGATTCTCTGTAAGGTTTTCATATGTCTGGGCACTTTGGTTACTTAGTTGCTTGCACTCCAAGGCAAGAGATTTTAATCTTCCCACTACGCTGCGAGTAGTTGCTTCTCTTTGGTCTCTTATCTCTTAAGGGGTTTCGGGTACAACGTGGAGCTCTAGATCTGTGATGCACTATTGGAGCTTCTGGATTACCTCTTTGAGTTGTGCCACTTGCTGTGGAACTCATTCTTCGATCTGTACTTCGACGATTGTCACAGAGGGAAGTTCTCTATTGACCCTTTCCTTCACTTCAAGTTGCTCGGTGAGCAACTGTTCCTTGCTTTGTTGTAGCTTTGCTTTCTCTTCATCCCACTTTGCTTGGAGAGCAAGTTTTTCTCATTCTGCATTGCTATGTTGTTCTAGAAGATCTCCTCCTGCTTGTGCCAGAGCCTGGGTGGCTTGCGTTGTTTCTTCTTGAGCTCATCGAAGGCAAGCTTCGACTGTATCAGCAATCCGATGTAATTGAACGGGCTCATCACCTAGTTTTGGTGTTCCAACTGTCAGGGGCGCAGTGGATATTGCGTGGCTGGACTGTAGTGCCTGTTGGATTTCTTGAAGCTCAGCCTTGATGCGACTGAAAACCTCCTCTTCCTTGGCTTCCTTCTTCTCTGCTATCTCCAACGAAGCATCGTTCAGTGTAGCGATGATGAAGTCGAAGTCGTCTGAGGTGAGGGTGATCTCAAATTTGGTTCTAGTTGCTTTCATTTTCTTCCTTGAAGAAGGTTTCGGAGGGGAAACCTTCATTTTCTTAGAGGGATCCTCCTCGTCTCTTGGTGGTGTAACCTCGCCTTTCTTCTGTTCTATTTATGTGCCATCACCTCCTTGCTCGGCTGAGATAGACGCAGTCTTCACGGATGCGTTTTCTAAATCGTGGACCTCTTTGGTCTTCTTGATCCTTCTAGGTCCGGTTGTATCCAACACAGTTTCGGGGTTGTCAACATTGGACATCTCTGCAGGGTCCGCTGGAACAAGGAGGTCCATCGACCATTCCTTGGTAATATCTTCCAAGTCATCCTCCATTAACTTGTAGTATGATTGTAGTTGTTGTTTATGCTCATTAGCGCGCGTGGTGATATAGATGAAATGGTGGTCTGCGCTGAATTTCATCAAGGGTCTAAACTTGTGGAGTGTGTTTGGGGTTATGCGAGGCGTGTCCTGTATGGATACCTTCAACTGGTTATAATACGTGTGGAAGACGACATTTGATTGCGATTGTGCGTTCATGTCATTGGAGTACCACAACGTACTAAACTTTGCGGCCAAAGGTTCAAATGGCTCGGCATCCGGGAAGGTTGCACCTTCCAGCATCTCCCATGCGATGAAAGCAATTAATATGAGCAACCAGCTAAAATGTAACTCGTACCCTTGGTCCTGAGCTTCCCTGCAGTCCAGTTCTAGTTGGTTCACCAAGTACTTCGCCCAATTCATATGTAGGTCCTCCACGTACTTCCTTGCGAGGTCGACTATGAATCCAGTTACTTGGGTCAGTCGGTTCTTCTGAACTAGCTTACCTGCAATTAGTTGACAAGAAAGGCGCACTATGCTTCTCTGGATAGAGGCTACCTTGTAGCCTCATGTTCCCTTCTCTACATCGTCGTAAGTATCCTTTATTCATTGGGTGAGAGCGCGATCTGCGGTCTTTCTGGGGTAGAAATCTTGTGGGTCATGGCCTTGCATGCTAAGCCCTGTGATCTGATTAATCAAAGTCAGATCCACTATGATGCGGTGGTTCAACCATAAGTATCCTCCATGATAGCAGGACAACAGCAACTTGACGCACACGTTCACTTCTTGATGCCTCCCAAAGTGAGTAATATTCATTACATTAAGCAGTGTGGACTGCACGAGGTTCATGGTCCATGACTAAGCGATAATCTTGGAGTTCTTTCCTTTGGTTCGTGTCATATATTTATAAGGGGCAAGCATACTGTAAACCTTCCTGTCGTCAAGGTTGAAGTCACTGAATTTCAACACGGTGAGATTATCCTGGTTGGCACGAACTGCGCACACTTCTTTCTAAAGGCACACAGTGATCAAAGCATACTCAAATTCGTGGCGTACACTGTCACGATTGATGGCGCCGCTCAGAGGTGGTAGATTAGAAAGTAGAATGCTCAGAATCAACTTAGCATTCGCGATATCATCTCTATGCTTCGTTCGTTTCTCATCAGCTGGCCGGGATGGACCGGATCGAGCAGTGGAGGGAGAGGCCTACAATCCTCTTGTCGATGATGCTTGTACACCTGTAGACAACCCTTTCTCTGACATGACTCTCTCTGTCATCAAGTCGATCAAAACTTCCTCAACGGCTTTCTCTGTAGTGCTCAATGATTTTGACATATGCATTCGGGGTAAACAATTCACAGAATCAGGGAACAACTTAGACACGGTAATGAGATAGAGAACGAGAGCACAATAATCACTATATAAACTCGGCTTAGTCTTTGGGCTCGAATTATCGATTGCAAAAGTGTTCTTGGTGTGTGGCGCGATGAGCTAAATAGGTAAATCGACAACAGTTGGCTTGCAATGGGTATGAGCCTCCATTAACTCCTATTTGATCCATTATGGTGCAGTCTAATGGTCGGATGACGAACCTTTATTGATTTTTTGTCCGTTTGGAGCGCAATTCGAATGGATATATCGGCCCCAATGGCCATATTGCTTCGTCATGGCGAACTGCCATGTGTCGTTTTTCTGATATCTCGGTGAAGCTCCAATTCTGCAATTTTTCTTTCTGTAAGGTCTCCTCTAGAACCTCCTGTAACCTTTCAATATTATCCCTCTTCTTTCTAGCCTTCTTTCCAGTGAGCTTCGTCTCAGTAATTATTTTCTCATTCTGATTCTTTTCTTCTTTGGTCTTAGTTACTCTGCACTGTTGAAATTCTTTCCTAGGGTTCCTGGATAATACTTCTTCTGTGTCTGGGATAGGTAATTCAATCTTCTGAGGATCCTCTAGTGTTCTCTTAGCTTTGACATTCGGGATTCTAGTATTAAATATCTACGATCTTCTCTCTTGTTCCTCAATCAAGTGTGCGATCCTTCTGGTCATAAAGTCTTTTAACTCTTTCTTCTTCTGTTCCAAAACTTCTTCTTCTTCCTTTCGTCTGGCTTGATCTCTATCAATCCAAGGTTTTCCTATTAGCATGGTAAACGGGGCATTATCTTCAACAAATTTAATAATCTCAAAGTCTTCTTTTGTCGAAGTTCCATTGACAGTCATAGGTATCTAAGTGAGCCTTCCACATAGGTTTACTATCTTTCCTTTGAATAAACCTATTCCTCCTACTGAAGGAATCATAGCAAGCCTTCCTATAGCTTCCCAGGTTCTCTCTAGCATAATATTCATCTATGTTTCCTTATCCAAAACATAGTAAATGTCGAAGTCTCCTATTCTTGCTTCGATGCATTCCTTCTCTTTGAATATCTCTGATAAGCTGACATGTCGGTGGTCATTCAGGGTTTCTTTCATCTCTATCAATACTTTCTATTATTCTTTCTGGGGTTCTACCTTTTAAGGATCTGCCTTAGGGTTCTCTTGATTCCGGTTCATTCCTTCAAGCTTAGCGATCATTCTAGGACAATATAATACTTCATGGTCTAGAGCTTTACAACAAATACAACTAGGTCTTCCACCAGGGCATACCTTAGGAAGATGTCCCAACCTTCTACAACTGTAACAGAGGGTTAATCCTCTCCTCCTTTTAAATGATCCCTAACTTCTTTTGTACTGCGCACTAGGATCGTATGATCTAACCTGAAACAAATTCTTTCTAGGATCCTGCATCCATTTGTTAATCCAAACATCTTTTCTATGCATAGGTATAACATATCTTTCACGATTCTTATCAGATCTACTCATATCAAATATTCTTTCATCTATTAATGACCTAGCTTTCAAAATAGGATAGACTCTATTAAACAGACCTAGATCCATATTCTAGAAACAAAAATTTCCACTTATCTTATTTCTACAGGGCACAAAGCTTCCAGATCTTAAAAATTTTAACTATATTTACCTTTATCAGAGCACAGAGCTTGCAGATCTTACCTGTTTTAGTCAGAAATTTCCACTTTTACCTTTCTTAGAGCACAAAGCGTTCAGATCTCACTTCTTTTCTTCAGATCTGACCTTCTTTCTTTCAGATCTAATCTTCTTTTCTTCATATTGGGCTTCTTTCTTTCAGATTTGATCTTCTTTTCTTCAGATCGGTCTTCTTTCTTTCAGATCTGATCTTCTTTCTTTAGCACAGAGGTTATAAGTCAAGTAGAATACTATGCACTGGGGCACATATCTATGCACAGAGCTTTCACAATTTCAGGATGAATCTTTTCACAGAGCTTCTTCTTTCTCAGTTCCCAGCAATCACAGTTTCAGGTCCTGGCAATGGAACCATTTGTTGGCATAAGGGCAGACCGAGGGTTCAACGCTACAACAACGTACAAACAAATCCCTAACTACCGACTCTTTCAGCAACACCTGCAAAGAATATGAAGTCTCACCCGAGGTAGAGGAAGGGGTGGTTGCAAGACTCGGGTGTCTGCAACCTTAGCTGGGACACAGATATGTGATTATACAACTTACTAGAGCACTTAGCACCGTTAGTTCCTCAATATACAGTCAATAACCACTTCACTTATAAGATAGAGCTTCGCAGCATTCACACTAATCTACAGTATTCAAGCACTTAACATATTAAAATGGATCGGAATGAGCATATCAAGCACTAAGCATGAATATCTAGATCAGATCTAACATTCCAACATATAATAAGCACCAAGCATGAATAGATCTATCTAACATATCAGAGCATTTCACATATAATATGTAAATACATCAAGACAAAGCACAAATCACATCACACAGGGTTTACGTGGTTCACCCCCACCCTGGGGCTATGTCCACCAACTCTTCTTATTTATTGTCTTCGGTCAATCGCTTATAAGCATAGAGCCTCAAAACCCTTACTCCGCACAGGACAGAATATCTATGCAGCTCGCTAGATCCTTCTTCCTTGTGCCATAGCACAAATCCTTCTACAATCTTTCACAGGGACTTGCACTCAGCTCTACAAGTCTCACACAGTATGCACAGAGCACTTACAATCCTTTGATCACATAGATCTAGCACTTAGCCATTCCTTTTGAACTTAGCACATTGGCCTACTAGTTATCCTTTTACATTGCCTATCCTTCTATATATACATTACAAAATAGGTCTAAACATGGGTAAACCCATGGGCCGACATCCCATTCCCATTACATATTCCCAAAAACCCAAAAAGGGGCCCAAAAGGGGGCCAAGATCCCGTGATCTCCACTTCGAATTTCACTCCTCCTTCGACAGGCTGTCGAAGTCCCAAAATAGGTCGACATGACCAAGAAACTCCCAAAACTTGGTCAAGGGCCAATAATGCCTCCACATATATGGTTATCCTAATAGAACATCACATACTTCCAGTGGGGCAACAACACATAATGCCTCATCCTAGAAGGGCTTGATGCCATAGGACAAGAGACATTGTTGGTTGACACGAAGATCTTGACCCTGGAGAAGCCACCTGATGTTGTATGCCTGCAGGTGTGGTGTTATTGGAAAATCCAACTTCCTGACAACCTCTACTGAGGTGATGTTCTTTTGGCTTCCGCTATCAACAATAAAATGCAGTGGGGTCCCCTTCACCCACATTTTTGAATGGAAGAGTCACTCCCCCTCCTCAGGATCCTCTTTGGGTTATATTATTGTAGTTGTGACAGTAGTTGTGAGTTCTGCATCAATTATCTGTCTCCTTTTATCATTTTCTGAATCAGGGTCCAAGGCAGGGTTTGGATCTTTATCTTTGAGCTCGGCCACCAATGACTGTATTGAGTGACATTCATCAGTGTTATGCCAAGGGCTGTTGTGGAACTCACACCACTTTCCAGTGTCTTTCTTAGACTTATTGTTACCATTCTTTTCCTGCAGCTGAAGGTGAGGTTGGACTTCCTTTCTCTGTCCTTCATTATGTGAGTTAGAGTTTCCTTTTCCATGCTTCTCCCACTTACTTTGCTTCTTGAATTTCTACTCAATTTTGACTGCATATCGATAAGAAACTCCCAATGAGGAGATGTCCAGAAAATCCATCTCTGTTTGGATGTACCTGTGTAGACCACCGCGGTACTTCAAAACCAAGTGCTGCTCGGATTCTTTGATACCCAACTTTGAGCGTAAGTTATGAAAGATGTTGGTGTACTCTGACACTGTCTGATCTATTTTCTAACGCAGAGTTGTCCATCTCATGTATTGGTCATCATAGTTTCCAACAAGGTAGAACTCCTCCTTTAGGGAATCTACAAAGGCTGCTCAAGTGGGTTCTCTCTGAAATAGTGTAGATTCATTTGTGGTGTACCTCTCCCAATAACCTTCCCACCAAGCTCTGACATGGAGGAAGGGATTTAAGGAGCGCGAAGGTGATATTTTCACTGTCATAATTTTTTTGGACAGAGTAATAAAATTCTAGTAGATTCAACCATTTTTCTAGAGCATCTGCATCTATATGGCCTTCAAATAAGGGGATATCAAAATTGACTTGTACCTTGAAGGCTGTCGCACTTGCCAAACATATTCTTGTCGAAGATGCCTCAACTGCTGCCATCAATAGTCTTCGAAGGATCTGAGAAAAGTTGTCCATCATCGCGTTCCTTTGTTGCATGAGGGATTCCTTGAGAAATGTCTTGAAAGGATCTCCTTCTTTGTCATCTCTCTTAAGGTCGCTTGGGCCGGAAAGATAATTTTTCCTCAAGTGAAACTATCTCAAGACCCAACTCTTTATACCATGACCTCGTCGGGGACCTACTCTGAGAAACGACAAGGAGAAACCTACTTTGATACCACTGAATTAGATCATTTTGACAATGACATGAAGGCAGAAATATAACCGAGATATAACAATGAAATACACAAAAATATAGAAGAGAACACAAAAATACAATGAAACCCAACTTCTATTATTGAGTAAGATAAAAAAACATTGTAGAACACAAATTGGAAAAATGGGGTAGTTTATCTCTAAAAAGAAAGAGATGTTGGCTACGCTTCATTCATAAGAAGCTTTACATCACACTCCATTGCATGCTTAAAGGGCCTCCTTCACCTCAATTATATATGAGAGAGTGAGAGGAGAACAATTCACATTATGCATGTGGGATAAATAGAACCAATTTTATAAAATTTCATAGGCATGTAAAATACTAGGACTTCCCGGGCGATCACCCATCCCAATACTACTCTAGCTTGAGTTCGCTTAACTACGAAGTTCTAATGGGATCCAATGCATTAACACTATGTTGTAAGCATGTACATAAGACCATTACATGATGTATGTAATTAACAAATGAAGATGACATTACATTCCATTCCCCATCAAAAGGGTGAATGTCATGGTTTATCAAAACCACAGGCTCAAAATGGTTATTCAATGGAAAAGGTGGATGGCCACCGAGATCCATATGGATCATTGGTTTGTTGTCGTTGTACTAGATCTTTGCAAAATCTCAGTGTACTCTGATTGTCACACCATATGACAGTCAGATAGTGAAAATGGATACCTAACTCTGTAAGGAAGTCGTGAAGCCAAAGTTCCCGAATGACACAGTTGACTACTCCTCTGTAATCAGCCTTTGCAGAAGATAAGCAATGGTTGATTTCTTCTTACTTGACCAACAAAAAGGGATTGAACCTAAAATGAGAGTGTACCCAGAAGTGGACTTGTGATCTGTGCCATCACCGACCCAATCTGAATATGTGAAGCCTATGAGATCTAATACACAACCAGCTGCAAAGTGAATCCCATAACTCATGGTGCCCTGAACATATCTGAGGATGCAATTGGCATCCTTCTAGTGTAGATCATGGGGCTCCTTCATGTATCTCTAAACTGCTCCTACTACATATGAGATATCTAGATGGGTGTGGGTGAGATACATAAGACTCCCCACCAACTATCGATACAAAGTGTTGTCCACTAATGGTGTATCCCCGCCATCCTCAAGTTTGATCCTAGATAATAAGAGTGTAGGTGAAGACTTACAATATATCATGTTGAATCTATCCAAAAGATCCATGGCATACTTATCCTGAGAAAGTTTAATGCCTAAAGCATGTTGACTAATCTCAAGACCAAGAAAGAAATGAAGTGGAACCATGTCCGTCATAATGAACCTGTCATGCAAAATAGCTTTTACCACAACAATGGTTGAAGTAGAGCTACCAGTGATCAAAAGATCATCAACATAGAGTACTAAAATCATCAAAGAGTCAGTAGTCCTCAACATGTAAACATTGCAATCAGATTTACATGTAACAAAATCATGTGAAAGCAGATAAGAATCCATCTTTTCATACCATTCTCTAGGTTCCTGCTTGAGGCCATAGAGTGACTTCTTCAGTCTGCATACTAAATATGAGTTATGAATGAACCCCTGCAGCTTCTCCATCTAGAAATCCTATGAAATATCACCATGAAGAAAAACATTCTTCACATCCATCTGGTGAACTTCCCATCCTTTGGCTACTGCAATGGCTAGAACCAAACAAATGGAGTCATCTTTTCTATAGGAGCAAAGGTATCATCATAATATATCCCATGAATATGTTGAAATCCTTTTACAACTAGTCTTTCCTTATACCTACTCACCTGCCCATTTGTTGCTCTCTTGGTCCTATAGACCCATTTTCACCTGAAAAGTTTCGTCCCTAGTGGAAGTGGAATCAAATCCCAAGTCTAATTCTCTTGTAGTGAGTCATACTCCTCCTGCATGGATACTTTCCATAAAGTATTTCCCACAACCTCACTGTAGATATGTGGATCTAAAGATTGAACCATATAGAAATGCATGGGCATTGCAGGTTCAGAAGATGAAAGTACATGAGAGGGATCCTCATGCTGAGATCGAGTCCTCCTTGAATCCAATGGATTCCCTACAAGAACACCTGCTTCCTGAAGTGTGGATTGTGCCCACTTGGGAATCTGCTAAAGCTATAGCACTGGATCCTCATATGGTTGTACTACCTGCTCAACTCCATGTATAGAATCCTATGTATCTAAGTCTTAATGTGTATCATTTGAGTGTATGCAATCATCATCTTTGATGTCTAGAACTTATGGAAGCACACGAGTCTTTGCATGTTGCACTGGAGGTGCATGAAAAGGACTCTCCTAAAACTGAACACTACGCTCAATGATGATTCGGTCTGTAGAGGGATCAATCAACCTATACCCCTTCACATCATCTAGATATCCCATAAATATGCAAGGTGTGCTTTGTGGATCTAATACTTTCCTTTTTTCAGAAGGAATATGGGCCCATGCAAGAGATCCAAAGATGCGGAAGTGTGTGACATCTGGTTTGTCACCTGTCCAAGCCTCAAAAGGTGTCATGTCCTCAAAATATCCATGAGGAGATTTGTTATGTATATAAGCAACACAGTTAAGTGGCTCAACCCAAATATTGGAAGGAAGAGACCTTGCATGCAACGTGCAATTGGTCACCTCCTTGAGAGATATGTTCTTCCTTTCATAAACTCCATTATATTGTGGACTGTATGGAACTGTATGCTGCAACTAGATACTAGACTAACAACAAAGATTCTGAAAATCTTTGTTGATATATTCCCCCCCATTGTCTATACATAGGATCTTGATATTCTTCCCATTCTGTGTCTATACTAGAGATTTAAAGTGTTTGAGATGATAAAAAAATTCAGACTTTTTCCTGAGAAAATAAACCCAAGTATAGAATGAGTAATCATCACTGAATGTAAGGAAATACCTTGCTTTGTTGATGGACACATGTGGAAATGAACCCATGAGATCACTATGAACAAGATCCAAGGAGGAGGAGGCTCTCCTTGTCTTCCCATTTTCAAACTTCTCTTCAGGATGCTTTCCAAGAATGCAACCTTCACAAACCCCTTCATAAAAGTAAATATCTAGCAAGCCTTTGACCATTCCTTACTTGGCAAGTCGCTACATGTACTTGAAGTTTAAATGACCAAATCTCTCATTCCATACTCTACTACTATCATCAGCATGTGTTAATAGTAAGGAGGAGTTATGGTCAACAAACTTAGTGAATTTATACAACCTTGATTTGTGATCTACCTCACCAATTGCAATAATGGAATTGTCATGCATGTCAAGTACAGAAACTGAATATGATGTAAATTCAACCTTTTTACCTGTTTGAGTGATCTGATAAACTGAGAGCATATTTATAGAAATATTTGGAACATGTAAAACATTCTTAAAACTGTTATTATGGAGTTCCACTCTTCTCTCTCCTATTGATACTAGAGTATCATCCCCCATGAGAATAGGGGGTCTTGAGCATGAACTCAAAGAAGTAAAAACTTCCTCTTTTGCTGCCATATGATGTGAATCTGTGCTAGAATCTATAATCCATGAATCAAATGAGGAATTAATTGTAACAAGAGCATGATGATTACCTTTCTTAGACGCAAGACCTTCTTCCTTCTTCTTCTTGGCTCCTTTAGGAATGAAGTTTCTGAGGTTTTTATGCTAAACTACCTGAGACATAAGATCGATTTGCTTCTTCATGCATGCGTATTCTTCATGATTTGGTTTATTGCAGTAAGTTAATTGTTTTCCCTTATTCTTCTTCTTTGAAGAGTCTTTGGAACCTGAGGATCCTATAAGGGTTTGGAATATCCCTACTTTTTTTTTTTTTTCTCCTTTCCTTTCTGTTTGGATTTATGATTGAATGACCCTTTTCCATATTGCATGGTGAGTGCATGTGCTTTGGGTTCCTTAATTAGGCCCATTTGAATTAGTTTTCTCTGCTCATGCGTGAGAGAATAAATGAACTACTCCATGGTAAGCATCTTCCACTTTGTTCCCAAGAGATATTTGCTAGAATGGAAAGTGAAGACATAGACAACATATTCTAGTCCTAACTTAGCCAAGATTGTTAGAATAAGTTGGTCTACTTGTGTCGAATTATCAATACCACAAGATGCCAAGCTCAATATCAAAGATTTAAACTTGGATAATAAATCTTGTATATTATCAAATTTTAGGATCCAAGGTATTCAACTCTACTTCAAGCATATGACCTCTTATCTCATCCTTCTTTCCAAACATACTTTCCAAAGTGGTCCAGATCGCATTTGGATTCTTGCATGCGGAAACATGAAACCATAAAACAGATGAAATCAATTCAAGAAGAAGTCATGTGGCCTCATATTTTCGGTTCTCCCATCTGGTCTTCTCTATTGCTAATGTAGGTTTTGTTTTTGTTCCCATTGTCAAATTGTACATAGTCCTTTCCTTCCGAGTTTGAATTTAGCCTTGGGATTCCAATCAAAATAATTGTATGGTGTGAGAATTATTGTAATGACCCCAAGGCCGAGCCCTGTTGTAAATCATACTTGTGAAATGAATTGTAAATATGTTTTATAGGCTAGTGAGCCAAGTATATATAAGCTGGTGGGATTATGTGATTGTTAAGCCAGAGAGCCTAAGGGTTGAAGGCCAAGAGCCTGATTTTTTACATGTATCAATGCAAAACATTAATAAAAAAAATACAAACACCGTCGCGTGCAGACCGACCACGATGAATGAGTGATGGGGGACTAAGCTTCCACAGAGTGGGAAAGGAATTAGGGGCTGGATGGTGGAAAAAGGGGGCTAAGTTTTGATCCTAGGGGCTTAAGTCTTGGGAATAATAATTTAATACTATTCCAAAAGACATGTGATTAGTATGTTTTTATCCTAAGTTATTTTGGAATGACATGTGACTTCCAAATGGAAGGAACGTGTGCTGAAGGAATGCATGCAGTTGCATGGGTGACAAGTGTCAACCCAGCCACATGCAAATAAAAGGGATGAGATGAGTCACGTTGGTGGTTCGGCTTCCATTCTCGTCGACTGTTGCGTGGGTTCCTCCTACATTCCACCTGACCGTCTGAGCGTGAACCCGTCCGACCTCGGCAAGAGACCTCGTGCAATTCCGAAACCGTGGGAAAAGTCTGTGTTGATTTCTGGAAAGTCGAAACATCCTTTGTCTGAACAGATCGAGCCTGTGTGTGGAATCTTTGTCCCCAAGCCATGTCCGTGAGACCATCCGCCATTGTTGAACTTGTTGGAAAGCCCGTGTTTGTTTTCCCCATTGGTTGTTGTGGCCACGCAGTGTTGGACTACGTGGGGCTTGTTGGCCAGTTGTACAACACTCTCTCCAGGTGAGAGAGGTGATTGAGGTTGGAAGAACATGTTGTTGGCCTGTGAGTGACTCTCTTTAGGTGAGAGAGTGTGCAGAGGAGGGAGAGAAATCCTAGAAGGAACCTTGTAGCTGCCACAGAGCTCTAAGACTTTCGGTCCAGTCTGTTGCTATAACTCAAGGCAAGGGAGGTTAACAGCCGAAGGATTGTCTAGGTGACAGAGAAGGTGTATACTCCTGGGGTGGAACATGCATGTGGGGAAGGAGAGTCTATGGGCAGTGAGTATGAGTGGTTCCTGGGAGAGAATTCCTTCCTTGTGACTG
>SNQJ01S0006691.1:89053-112511 GCA_010110895.2 Picea sitchensis | reverse complement strand
ATTTTAAGTGAGAATAACCATAACTTTTCCTCTTAACAATACCCAATTAACACCCATTACATTTGTATCTATTCATAAAATCAACATATTAAACACATTTGTTGTGGAAAATAAATAATTTTGAAATAATTATATAAAATTGTCTTTTAAAAAATTATTATTTCATTTAAATAACAATGAAAAATAATTTAAATTCACTATATAAACATTATTAACAATTGAAATGAATTTTGATTTATCCAATTATTAAGTTACTAATAAAAATAATTTGTCAAATAATTTATATTAATTTATTATTACATAAAATATTGAATAACTTATATAGACTCTTAATATTAAAAGAGATGTAAGCCTTTCACAAGCTTAGTTGGCAATATANATATGTGTTCCCTCCTTTTAGCCTTTGGGTTATGTGATACTTGGGCGAATTGGATCATGAAGTTAACTTCCTTTGCCTTCTTTTCTATCCTGGTGAAAGATGTTCCTTCCAAGCCTTTCTCCCCATCCTGAGGCATCTGTCAAGGTGATCCCTTACTCTCATTCCTTTTTGCCATCATGGTTGAGGGACTTAGAAGATATATCAAGGAAGCCATGGATGATGGATCACTAAAGGCCTATCCCTTCAGGGTATCTCCCCCATGGATGATGGATCACTCAAAGGCCTATCCCTTCAGGGTATCTCCCCCCATTTCCCATAGCCAGTTTGTTGATGATACCATGATGATGGGTTCCCCAACTATCTAAGAATCCCATCGGATTCAGTGTATCCTCAATGATTTATGTGATGCTTCAAACATGTCGATAAATAATGTTAAATCTCAACTCTTTTTTTTCAACACCCCGAGAGCCATCCAAACTCACATCAGTCGCACCCTTGGCTTCAGTCGGAGTTCCCTTCAGTCCAAATACCTTGGTATCCGGACTCTTATAGATAATGCTCTTATAAATAGCTCTTGGGAAAATTTGCTAGAAGCCATTGAAAAAAAAACGAAGCTCTTGGAATTTTTTAACCCTTAATCTTGTTGGTCGTTTTATCCTTATGAAGTCAGTCCTTCAAACCATTCTGATTTATGTATTTCCAGCCCTTGCCGTGCCCAAAGAAGTCCTCAACTCCATTCAAAAACCTTCAGAGAAAATTTCTTTGGCAAGGCTCCAAGGAGGGGCGCAAATGGTCTCTTGTAAGATGGGATACTCTATGCAAACCAAAACTGGCAGGAGGCCTTGGCTTAAGGGATCCCCAGTTACTCAATCACATTCTGTGTGCAAAGGTTTAGTGGTGCTAGCTTGAGAAACCCAATGATTTATGGTCTAAGCTTTGGAGAAATAAATATGTGCCAACAGTAGTAAAACTCTAGTTAATCAGGTGGAATGAACACATAGCAAGCTCCCTGATTTGAATGCAACTTGGCAGAATCATTCACTAGTGCAACAACATTCTTTTGGGAATTACAGGATGGCCGACGATATTTTTTTTGGTCGGACTCGTGGCAACAATTTCCACCTCTGGGCCTCAATTATCAAATGGATCAAATTCAAAACCGTATGCACAATGATCCATCAATTAATGTGGCCCATTATTGGAATCCCAATCCACCAGCCTCTCTATGGCGCACCTGGAAAACAACTCATGATGACCTGGGAATTGCAAAATACATTAATCTGTCAGCCTGTCAAGAGGAAGTAACAAAACGTAAAATATGAATTAAGCATGGTCCAGATATTCTTCGGTGGGGACACTGGCCCAGAGGAACCTTCTCCATCAAAATGGCCTTTGGCCTGCAAGCTTCTTTTCACTCACTACCCAAAGAAGAAATATGGAGTAACATGTGGCAGGCCAATCATTGGCCTAAAGTCAATACTTTTCTCTGGATAGTTGGTCATAAACGAATCCTCACCTAGAACAATATTAGGAAGTGGGGCATCATCGGCCCATCAATCTGCCCTTTGTGCCTAAATTTCGAGAAAGACATGGATCACCTTCTCAATCAATTTTCTTACATCTCCTAGGTTTGGGATATGGTGGCACAACTCATGCACACCTCAGATAGACTAATGGACAACATTGTTAACACAATAGAAAACTAGCGAAAGGTAGCCTTCAAAAACCCCATCTTGAACTACATATGGAAACTCCTTCCAGGATTCATTCTTTGGCAGATCTGGAAGGAGAGAAATCAAAGAATATTTCAATCCTCTCAGATGTCATGGGTGTTAGCACCTGGAATTTGTTATGTCAAAATTTAAAATCTCTACCAGAACTTTCGGTCGTGTTTTCATCAAAGTTTGCCCAATTATATATCAAGTGCAGGTCTATCTCGCCATCACTATAACCAAGGGCCAAATCAGAATCTACATCAAAATTGTCAACGATAGCACATGCTACCAAGTATTCAAAGGGGAAACTACCGATCCAAGTTTCTTGACATCTCACTCTTCAAATTAAAAGAGATCAATGACTATTTTTGATTTCCAAAATCGCTTTGTGGTGAAGCGCAGATGGTTTAACAAGAATCCCATATCATTCACTATGTGTTTTATAATGTTATTGAAGCTTTGGAAAGCTCGATCTCCAAACCAGTGAAGCAATGCCAACAGTGCTGGAGATCGAGCAATAGGGTATCGACATCACCCGAGAGCTATACAAGAAAACACACACTAAGCACTAAGCCACGACCAAGGGAGGAGACCACAATGGCTTCAGTATATGCCAAGTCTCGGGATAGCACTCACATAAAATGCCATGGAGAACACAAATGTAAGTGTTCAAATGCCATCAACAAGCACTCGAGATACCAAGTTTCAAAGACACCAGACAACACTTATAACACCACACACAAGTCAATGCACATCACGAAGTGCCACAAAGAGAGCCCATGGGCGGATGCTTATGGCCACCTGGATTAAACCTCCCCTCAGCGTTTCAACTTCCCACCTCCCTTGACGCTTATGGCCGCATGGATTCCCTTCGTGTTTCAATTTCCCACCTGCGTTTATTAAAAGTTTGATTTATTAGAGAAATAATAGTGGGAAGAATTGCCACATTGCTGGAGACAACCCATGCGCGCCACTGCCTTCTGGAAGGAGACAACCCATGCGCCACTGCCTTCTCGCAGGCCCCAGATAAGTTCGAAGCACTCACGTTAGTGCGAACGATTCACTGTTAATTAATTGATTTATGGCACTCACGTTATTTTATTCGCACAGGTATTCGCACAGCCGCCTTTCGGCGTTCACCAGCCGCGAGTTAGCGGCTGTGCTAGTTATTTAAAACGTTGGGACATATCTCGTCATCCACAATGATCCAAGGAGGATAAAACCAGAATGCCAAATGTCAAGGGATATAAGGATGATTATTATAAAAGTGCTCAGGTGTCGAGATACTCATAGGTGGCAGAACATATGATAATATGGATCTAGACCACATATTTGGATGCATTCGATTTCAGTTGTCCGAGATTTCTTGCAAAGAGAACTGGGATTGTTTTTATTTTTAGGCTATGGTTATGATTATATCCTGAGAGATAGGCAACATTCTTTTTTATTTATTTTATTAGTTAAACTATGATTCTAAACAAAGGGAAGGGGATTCAGTCCAAGAGGCTGAGAGTGAGATGCAGAGGGTTGAAAGTCTATGTAATATCTTTAAAAAACCATCATGACTTTTATGCAAAGGAACTTCAACCCATCATGACTTTTATGCAAAGGAACTTCAACATATAACAAAGTTTCTGATGAGTTTGTTATTATGTGTTAATCATTTTTTTTTTGTCATCTGCAAATTCAGTGTTGGGAGAGTTATTGTATAGGTTATGTTTTAATTTTATCCACGTGTATATTCAAGTTCTTAATTCAGGTTTAGAAAGGGTTTTTGAATACTGAGTTATTCTTCTACTGTTAGTACATCAAAGATCAAAGTGTTTTTTGGTTAAATTTCAGTTTGTTTTCTCTTTTCTTCCATTACATTTCTTTACAAATTTGGAATTGATCTAAGTTTTGTTGACCTGATTTGTCTATCCATAGAATGTTACATCAAGGTTATTTGTTTTTTATGGACTCCATGTCCAATGGCTAGTTGTTGATTTGTAGTTAGCTCTCTGCCCTCTTGTTGATCTTACCATTTTCACAATTTCTTAAACCCAGCCAAATCTTGTTGATCTTACCATTTTCACAATTTCTTAAACCCAACCAAATCATTTTTAATCTAAGATGTCATAGGCTTGACTTAATAACAGTCTTGAGTCAACTTCTAACGCTAACAATAGGAACAAACCTGGCTCAAAATTAAGGAATGCATCTAGGAAACTCTTTGCATTTCCAAATGGACAGAGGAAGACTTCAAATGTAACATCAGAGAACAACCCATTCTTGCAAATTGGAACTTTTCCTTCTCTGTTTCTCCTTCCTCCCTAGTATCTTGCTCGACATCTACTTTCAGTCCACGATCCTGGAAAAATCCTCCCCTTGGCTTTGTTAAAATGAACTTCGATGGTGCTTCCAAGGGAAACTCAGGTCTTGCAGGTTATGGAGTGGTCTTTAGAAGTGATCAAGGATCCATTCTTCATATTTTAGCACGAAACATTAGGCACGATACCAACACTGCAATACTGCAATAGAACTCGAGGCCCTTATCATAAGTATTCAATCCACTTCTCTCCTTGGCTATCATACTCTTATTGTAGAAGGTGACTCCCAGATTATCTTAGGCCTTCTCACTCATCTCCTTCATGCCTGCAAAAATTTCTCTGAGTTGGATACTGCTCAATAATATCGAATTCTTGAAGTCCATTTTGGGAAATCATCTAGTTCTCATCCCCTGCCATGTTTGCAGAGACGCCAACAAAGTCGTGGATTCTCTCCTCCTCCACTAGTGCACTTCTGTCAACTTTCTTCCAACCATTATGCCTAGAGAGTGAGAACGAGCCTGCTCCAAAAGAAGCGGTCTACCCCGGTGCAGTCTGGATCGATCTTGGTTCCAGGACGAAGCCTCTTCTTCGCTCCATGACAGAGGCTCTATCTCTCCTCCGACTCGCATATCTGGATATCATCAAGTCCTCTAAATGCGAGAAGCCATAGTCATTTGGGGATGCAGGGTTGAAGAGGAAATTGATGGCACGGTTTTGATGGGAGCAGATTCAAGGCCTCCACCTCGCCCTCTAGGACCGCCTTCCAGAAATAAAAACCCACCTCTTGGTTCAAATGACAGCAACAACGACACTTCAACGCACTTGGCCCCGAACAACTCCACTTTTAGCGAGGCTCTGCTCAGCCCGGTCTTCAAGATGCGAAGCGAAATTACAGATCTGAGATTTAGAATTGAACAACTAGATCTTTGCATCTCCTGGCTCATTGTTTTAAATGCAAATTCAAACCTTCATCGCCCGGTTCCATATATGACAGCATAAGATTCTATCCTCTCGCGTTTGCGTCTTCCTCTTCTGTTGGATGGCCAGAACCACACTCAGCATGGACAGGTTCCTCTTCCTGGTTAATGAAATTATTTATTTAGTTTGTTATTCTTTATAGTTTTAATGTTAAACCATCCAATAGGGTAGACTTTTCAAATGGAGAGAAAAAACAATATCAAGGTGTCTCCACCAGTTTTTGTTTATCTTCATGTCTAGATTCCTATTGACTAGTTGTTTGTATCTCTAACAAACTAATTTATGATAAGAAACACAATCATCATGAAAGCATAAATAAAAACATGCTTGTGCATTCTAAAGCTAAACTTAAGGATTCTAGTTTGGCTCCTATGTTTTGGCTGAAGGCCTATTCTGGCCATTTTGCTCTTTATCTTCTTTGATCTCTATGGGGTTTGTTGGTCCTCCTTCATTGCTTTGTTGATTGGGTTTCCTTTGTTTTGTTTTTTTCCTTGTGCCTTGGGTTTTAGGCTTTAGAAAATGAACCTGCAACGCATAACAACTCAAGGCTTCAACATTTTTGTCAAGCTACACAATCTTGTTATCCATCTGATCCATCTTTTCAATGAATAGTACTTGATGAGTGGTTTGTTCCTCCATTACCTAAGCTAGTATTCACTTGAAGGTCCAATATAATTATGTTTTCTTTTGCATTTTTATGTCTCTGGTTCGAGAATAACCTTAGTCCTTGACCCATCTTGACATTTCCTCAACTATCTCCTTCTTGGACTTCTCATGGTTCCATTGTTTCACCCTTGTCTCAAAATGGGCCAACTTCTCTTTAATTTCTATTCAGAAGTGGTCTCAATAGAACTTTTTTTCTTCCTCCACTTCCCTCTGCTCTATGGGGATATGGTCACCCTTCTCCCAAACACTAGTTTCCTCCTAGTTTATGACCCCTTTGCCTTTCTTGTCTCTCTCGCCTTCCTAGTTCACATCTTCTTTATTGAGAATGCCCTTGCCCTTGATTTAGCTTTCCTGCCACATTCCTGGAACCTGTTGTTTTCTCCTTGGCGAACTTGTCTTCCAACCTATTAGAATTTCTACATACATTCATGGGTATGAGGTTTAGAGTGGAGTGAATGAATGTTGGAACCTAAGCGAATTTGGATGCTAGGCACCAATTCTTTGAAACACGATCAGGATTAGAGTCGTTCCCAATTTTCTTAATAGCCTATATTATAACCTCTGAATCACCTTCCACTATGACATTGTTGTATGCAGAGTTGTGGGCTATTTGGATGCCTTTCACCAGACTGTCCAATTCTACATCATTGTTAATGTTGTGATCCAATCGAATCGAAAAAATACAAAACAAACTTAATCATGCACTAAAACAGACTAAATTATTAGACTAAATATTTTATAATATTATAAAGTATATTTGAAAAGTAGTTAAATAGATAAATGTGAATTTGAAATATAAGTTACTAATAAGTTTTAAATTTTTATTATTTTGAAGTTGGAAATNGGTCTTCACCTCTCTGAATACTCTGTTTACTATCTTCTCCAACAGCTTCCCGTCCAACGCATCCAAATCCCATCCAGCGATTTCGGAAGCTTCCCAGAGAGCACGGATGAGGATTGGATTAGAATCTCGTGCTGGAGCTGACGAAGCACAATAAATACGGGAGGAGGCGGTGCTGTTTCGCAGGCTATATCTTCGCCGTCGGATCGGATTTTCAAAAGAAAATATCCGCTGCCGTATCTTGTCTCGGTAAATGGGTCGCCATCCTGGGCCACAAGAAACATTATGAAACTATAGGGAAATCATTTATCAAAGCAGCAAGAATTGCCTGGGAAGAAGCGAAGCCGGCAATAACGCTTCAAACTTCCCAGCCAATGAAATTGTGACAAATCTATAAAAATTTTATTAAAAAAATTATGTATTTAAATTTCCTAGGTTAAACATTTGCGTTTTTACAAAAATTTCAAAGTCAACTAACAACTAATTGAAAGTCAGCGATGAACTCATCGCTATAGTCCCTGCCCTTGGCCTTCCGGCAGGGACTAATAATAATATTTTCAATTCTATAAAAAAAAATTAATAATAAATTATTTAGAAAACGTTGTAAAATTTGGGTAAATTTTTGACAATCCATACAATTAATTGAAAAAATTGAACACAAAAATCATTGCCACAAGCATAGACTAATAACAAGGAATATGTCACAAAGTGGCTAGTAAAAACCGAAAATGTAAATAAACTTTAAATGGAATACATGAATGGCGTAGGCTATTCGTTCTATGGAATAGAGCCTGACGTCACGAGATGGGACGTCTCTGGCACTGGGAGGCCATCCCATAGAACTCATTGTTGACCCCCTCCCCGTCGTCGTTCGCTCGTCCTCGTTCTCCCATCGTCGTTCCATAGACGCCAATTCCCCGTCCCACCATCCTGTTTCCCATCACAGCAGTTGGACGTCCCATCTTTGCATTCAATGTAGAGTGGCCACCCTGTTTGAACCTCCTCCCATGCCCCACCTCCCCTGTTTCAAACCGTGAATTCATTCTCTACTCATGCTCCACTCGAATGCTCCTGCTCCTACTCCTGCTCTACTCCATTGAACTCGACCTTTGAACCCACAGACTAAAACAAGTTGTGTGAGCCACACCAGACCAGGTACCACTCTCACTTAGCGAACTTCATTTTTTGCATAATTCAACAATGAACGATTCTGGTAAACCCCGAATTCTATGCTCCAACTCCTTCTATGCTCTTCTTTGCTCTACTCCTATTAATAGAAATCCTAGTTGTTGTCGATGTCAACCTATTTGTTGTGTGTATTTTCCATTTCTTAGTTGTATTATATCTTGAATTTCTAAAAAATTGTCATATTCATATCCATATTTGTGCAACTAAGATCCGAAGTAAAATATAGGTTTGGAATGCATTATAAGTATTCAACGTACTTGTTATCAAGTTATAGAGGTAAGAATTCTTGCATGTATAAGCATTAAACATAACTTTCAAAATACCAAAATCCCCATATGGTATAATCATGCTCAAACAATCCATCATGCATGCTCAAAAGTGGTAAATCAACCTTTTATAATCCATCCAAGGAATCAAATGTGTCCAGTAGGAATTATGAAAATGTTACAAACTACAAATAAATCCATGTTATATGGCTTCAATATATATGATACTTCATACAATGGCTCACCTAGTATAGGCCCCCAAAAATATGTATATTTTCCAAATATTGAATTTTCCATGACAACTGTTGTTTAAATTTATTTGAAGCCACACTTAATTAAACATGATAAAAAATGACTACTCTGCCAATGCAATTATGACAATAGCCTTCTAATATAAAATCAAATGAAAGCCAAACACCTGCAGTGGTTGGGTACCCATTCAGCACTTATGGAAAGCGTTCCATCGATACCTGACCCAAGCACAATAGATATTTAAAATATGTGTAGGATAGTAAGCCTACTACACAGAGACAACAATACCACTTTAAGTCCAAGGGAGATGTTGAAGGTTTCTAAGCGCTATGAAGTAAAAGCCAGAGTTTTTGTGTGGTCATGTTGGGAATAAATTTATGCATTAGTTTAACATACCAAGTATGGGTTCACTTAAGTAGTTTAACCATCCGAAATATTAAATAGAATGCTATAAATAATATGGATAGATAAAAGAGAAGAAGAATGCAACTCGATAAGAGAAAGTGTTGTTCATTTCAATAAAGAGAATATTGTTTAGTATTTCTAAGTTTTTTTTTTCTTTATAATAATAATAATAATAATATATTTTTAAGGTCATGGCCAAGCCAGCACACTAAATTGGTGTATGAGACCCCCTTGTTTGTGGGACAAGGGACCCCCCTCCGCCCAACAATTTTGACTGGTAAAATCTACGAAGGTATACGCTGAAGCCTGGTATGTATCCTCATGATCTGGTATGTATCTCTGATTCCTGATATGAATTACAATTTTGATAAGCATCACCACGACTTCACTCTTTTAGTTAAAGGCCAAGCATAAAGAAAAAACAACATCTAAGAGATGAAGGAAAAGTAATTTAGCATGCATGTAAATCATGTCTGCTTCAAAATACAAGGACACTTTCTTCAATTAAGTTGGGTCTACCACATAGACAACCCAACTCAGAGATATACTCTCATTTTCCATAGGCTCATATAAAACAATCTCGAACAAAGGACCATGACATCACAACAACTACATATACAGTCCATCAATATTGATATCCAACGACGTTGACATGATTTCTACTGATTTTGTCAGCATGTGCACAAGGCCATGTTTTCAATCGTAAAACTCCTCTATTGTTTTCAAAGGAGGATATGAATATTTTCAATCCACAAATTGAAAATATTCCCATTATCTAGTATCCATGTTATCTTCAATTGAATTGGGGGGCGCTACCTTGCATAATTTCCAAATCAAAGACACCTTTTTCTACTAAAGGAGAATCAAGACATATTTTATGAGGCCCAGAGAAATATTTTTTAAGAGAAATATTCTTCCACCATTCTTGTTATCCAGTTACAATATGCCACAACAACTTGTCTCCAATTGCAAAATTCATTAAAGTCGGATATTTTATACCAATCCCCCTCTATCCTTAGGAGATCTAATAGTAAGCCAATTGATATGATGAATTTGTTTTTGAATTAGTATTACCTCCTTCCCAAAAAAACTTTCTTATTCCCTTAGCAATTTGTTCCATTATGCTTTTTAGAGCTAGCATGGCTACAGATTGGTAAAGTGGTAAGGCTAATAAGACATAATTGATTAAAATTATTTTCCAGTTGGATTCAACCATATTTATCCCCACTATTGAAATATTGTTTTCCATTTTTACTTATAATTCCCTACCATGCCTGAGAAGTAGGGCCCCGTAGAGATATATGCATTCCCAAGTAATTAAATGTTGTCTAGGTTACCCTGCTTATGTAACCCGAAATTGTCAAAACTTTCTTCATCGATCAACTTTCTTCTTTAAAACTGTCAAAACTGATATTGAAGTTGTCAAAATTGTAAAACCTTCAAGTTTGATGGACTGTTAGATTTTGAAATTCAAAAATGTAAAACCGTTAAATTTGATGCACAGTTAGATTTTGAAATTCCTACCTGCTAGCAACCTTGAATTCAATAATTATAAATAGAATATACTCTTAGCTTTAAGATTAATATAATTGTAGAGCATTGATTTTTTACAATAATTTTTGCAAATGTGCAAACAATGAGCAAAACTATGAGGACAAATCTCCAACTAGGTTATTTGGCCAAGTTTTTTCAAGTCTCAAGGTTTAATCTTAGCATTTCCTCAATGGAGGTGAGAATTGGTTTTAAGTTTATGAAAGAAAGTGTAAGACACCTAGTATTTGATTTTTTATCTTCTTTATATTTTTCCATGTGCTTGTATTGAAAATACAAGCAATGCAAACTATATAACAATGTGTGGAGCCTCAATCCTTTAACCATAGTGTTGTTGAAGAGAATGATGTGTGAAACCTCAATTTTTTAATTATAGTGTTGTTGAAGGAAATGTTCTATGAGAACCGAGTTAACAAAGAAGGTATTGTGTTTGTAACTGTGTTTGTTTCCATAGGACACGGCACTGGTTATTTTCCCCTTCAAATTGCAAGCAGAATTACATTTCAAATCCAAACAAAATCAATATATGTCATATGTTTGAACTATTGCTCGTTTGTAGTATATTTTACGGAGCATAGTAATAATGACAAGGAGCCTTCAAATAAACACATTGCCTATGAAATTTAAATACAGTCTGTTAAATCTATACCAATTTCTTTCAGAAGATGTACTACATCGATGTGCACCAGAAGATGTTTGGACTGCATCAATGTGCATGGGTTTTGTTCCAGTTCCACCTACTTTTGGAGCCCTAATTCGATATAGCAAAGTCTGTGTTTATGATAATAAATTGAATTATTTAGAATATTATCATTTCTAACTGTAAGAAAAGGATTAAAATGCAAATATTGTGAATAGGTAGACATTTTTTCTAATATGTTTGCACATTGTTTGTAGACATTGATACAAAATGGTAAAGAAATGGAAGACTATCATGGACCTTGAGGTGCAAGACCCAAAATACAAGATCATCTTTTCTAGTAAAGATTTGGTCTGGTCTGAAGTATATGGAAAGAAATTGAGCATTGATCGGGTTGCAAAAACCCCTTTATGTAGAGTTCCTCACTTTAATTAGAGGAGAAGAAAAGAATCTGGTATCTCCATGCACTTTCATTCGCCGACAAAAAAAAAAAACCAAGCTCAAGGGTTAGTGTTTCCTTGCAATATGAGTTGTAAGTATTTTAACAGTGCATTGATTAGCTATTGGTAATGATAGTACTTTATCATTTCTCATATGTATTGACATTTCACAATTTCTGATGTAGTTGTGCTTGCTCATATGGCCCAAATGACAATAGAGGAAAAAATACAACGCAATCATTTGTGCAAAAGAGGGGTGTCAGTGCCATTCTATTGTAAAGGTTATGGTTCAAAGCCCTGATATAGAAATTCCGACGTATAACATGGATGAGCATAAAGATGAGAATGGATGGCCTTGTCATGGAAAACATGACACTTCAGGTGAGTCTAGGTCCATGTATAAGCCAAGTCTTTCAAGGGACATGGTTTCGTATATGGAAAATTATATTTTTTGGAAGTTCCTATTGACACAGTGTGTAAAATGCACATAAAGAAATATGTTGGCATGGATGAGGCAAATCGAGATAGGAATTTTTTCTTGTGCCGAAAAGATATTGTGAATATATACAATCGTTTGATGAAGATGAACTATCAGCTAAACAAAAAGGATGAAAAGAGTGTGAACCTTTGGTATGAAAAACACCATGATGATTTTTTCTTTTACCAGAAGCCCAATGTTGGAGATGTCCCTTTCATAGCTGGAATCCAAACAAAATGGATGTTGGGTACCATGGTCAGGCTATAACATAATAGCATAATATCCATGGATTAAACATTCAATATGAATAAATATGGGGTGAGTGTGTTGTCAATGATTGATTTAGTATAATCATTTAAGTTGTATAGTTCAATATTATTGGTGACCTAAACTGGACTACATATGTTTTTTTAATATGGTAGTGTTATCACATAAATTTGTCGCAGGTCGCAGCCATGAGCACAAAGCACAACACTCAGAAAGACTCATTCTAGGCCCAAAATCAATGGTCGAAGCCCGAAATAGATCTGGATCGTTTAATTGTCCAGAATGCAACGCATCATCAGATCCTCAGCTACAGAGGTTTTGCTTAGAGGGAAATGTGGTTTGAGAATTGAAATTCATGAAGGCCGATCCGCGAAGCAAATCTTGATCGTTGTTTTGAAGGGAAAGATCTGATCCATCAATCTAAAAAGTGCCAGAGCTGAGCCGTTGATCAGAGGGCCTAATCTTAGATCGCAAGATCAACGGTCATGCCAAATTGCGGGGTTGGAAAGTGCACACGTTTTAAACTCTCAGGGGCGGGCCGCAATCAGAACCGTGGTTTTTTGAAAGGGACACGTGGCGGTTCGTGGTGAATTGCAGGGACAAAAGCAATTTGCTTTCAAACCATCCTTGGTTGCACCCGCAATCATGCAATTACGTGAGGTCATGGCCCGAGGTCACAGCGTGAAGGGGTGATGAAGAAGGAGCTGGTGCCTGAGGCTCTAGATTTCGGAAGCGCAAAAGAGGAAGGTCACGGGTTTCATAGGACCTGCAGTAAAGAGCTGCCAGCAACACACATCAGCCCCTGGGCATACCTATCAGACTGCCACCTGCAAAGCTCACATTGGTCACAGGCAAAGACCATTCATGGCTTCGAGGCATAGGGATGGACTCACAGAAGTCATTGGCACCGTTTGAGAACAGTTATGGGTGTCAGGCCCAGTCCTAATCTCGATGAAGGAAGTTGCTGAGAATGAGAGCGGTGGTTGAGACCTCGTCTCAACACATAAATGGAAAGGCAGAGAAGATCCAGACGGAAGAGCTCGCGTCTGACAACAGAAGACAGTCTGCACAACTTGATAGAGCGGGCGCCAACTGAAGGCTTTGAAGGAAGTGATCTGATCACATTCCTGGTGGTTGCAACATTTTAGTATATATAGGCAGTTTTTGATATTTTTTTAAGGTCGATGGTTAAGCAATGCTCCCGTATTGTAAACTTTTGATGAAGAACATTGGTTCTCTGGTTATGTATTTGTTTTTGAGATATCTTGTTTAATGAAAGTCAACTTCTTCTCCATTTTATTTGCCTCTGATACTAAGAGAGTTCATGTTTGATTGATTCACATGGATTGTTGTAACTGTATTATGATAAATGTTTGATTATAGTACTGTTATGATTTCTTTCAACTTCCTTGAAATTTGAATCCAAGAGGACCTTGTGTTTAAGTTTTTCCTCCTTAGGCTGCTGGAAAATCTTATATTCATAGCGGACCTCTACAATTTTCTCACTAAATCTTCCTCCTACTCACCCTTACTCCAACTTACTGACTGAAATTGATTCAAGACCTTAATGGTTGGTGCATGCTCGTCCAGATTTTCTGAGTTAGAACGTTATTATCTCGATTCTTATCCATTTGACCCCCTTAAAACTCATTTACATTTACTGTATAAACTGATGGGTACTGGGCTTATTCCTCATTACAGTCTGAGGGTGATTCCTAGTGCTAACAGTTAGTATCATTTGTACACACTCGTGGCTTTTGATGAAGAACAAAGCAGGGTGCTAGTTGCATGGGTGGTGGCATCACAAAACACGTCAAAATATATTGCACTATGGTTGGAGCACCTCATGCATAGGTGTTACCAAATCCGTCCTGATTGGAAAGTGAATGTCTTCATGGTTGATGATGCATTGGCTAAAATCGCCACTTTGAGGTAACTTCAATATTTTTATTTTACATTGCAACTTATATTTATTAGAAAAATGTCTCACTTAAAATGAATTTAATGTGGCAGGAGGATCACAAGATGCGAAATGATCTTGTGTGTTTGGCATGTATGGAGGGCATGGCTAAAAATGTGAACCGTTTGGCTAGTAGTCCAGAAAAAATTGAAAGAGATGTTCAATGAGCTAGGTTATATCATGAAGAACTGTTCCAAAGATGAAGCGGGAAATGCAATCGATGGTTTTTTTTGCATATTCGCAGATGAAGAGAATTTTTGTACTATTTTCAGAAGAATTGGGTTGTCAGTGATAATATTAGTAAGTTCACATACTCGTTCTTGTTTTTTCATTTTTGTGTTTTGTAAACATGAGATATCTCCACTAACTCGGTTTTTTATACTTAGGGATGTGGGTCAAATGCTGTCAAGATTTTCCCCATGCAAATCAGGTGACAACCAATGTTGTTGAGTCATACTATAGTTACTTGAAGACAAACTTTCTATTTGATTGAAGAAATAAATGTTCTCATAGGATGGATTGGTTGTTCTATATCCTCTTCACAAATGTTGAACCTTGTTACCGGTTCAAGGAAATTTTGAAAAAAAAGGATATTTGAACAACTACAAGAAAGAGAAGCAGCTTGAATCATCAATAGAAAAGGCTAGAAGAATTCTATTTAGTGATTGCAAACCTCATGATGATATATCTCATGCTTACTGGGCGAGAAGTCAAACTAAGCCTGATAAGCAATATCTTGTCACCTGGTATCATACAATTTTTATAGCTTGTGATTGCACATGATCTATTCACGACAACATTTGTAAGCACATCATAAAAGTGGATTGGTTGTATTTTTCTTTAGGGGTTCAATCCCTTTATTGGATCATGATGCAACACCTAATTCATTCAATGACCTTCATGAGCTAAATATAGAGGCACTAAGCCTTGATGCAGATGCTAGCACAACTATTATGGCTAGAGACAATGTTGATCAAGATGTCAAGGGACTTCAGTTGGCTAGAGAGGAGTTGTTTGGATACTTAGAGTTTCTTCGAAATAGTCCTCCTACTACTTTGAGCAAGAACGAATAGTTGATTGGTTTGGTAAACAAATTATTGGATGATGCCAACAATCTTGACCTTATGGATTATGATTTCACTCTTGGGTTGGATGCTTCTGAGATGTCTTTGAAGAAGAAAAAAAGATTTCTTAGCCCTAAAAATAAAAATAAAAGAAGCAACAGACGTGGTGGATTGGAAATTGATTATGCATCTGAATATGAACCATTTCATTTTCCACACCTCAACAAGTGGGGTCATCCACACGTCAATAATGCATCCTCTATTGTCTCAGGTGAGTTTTGTAGAGTGATGATATCAATATGTTAAGATTAGTACATATATACATCACCATTTTTTAAATGGAGCAATAGGTGGATGTTTGCATGGGTGCAACAATCCACTATTGTGGCTTCAATCCAAGGACGTAGAAAGATGCAGTGTCATTCTAGTTTTCCTACCATTCTAGGTACATTTGGTGGGACTCCCAATTGATGTAATATATGTTTCAAGTCTGTATTATTTTATATGCTAATATGGATTCTAATGAATATTGTATTGTTATATTACAGATATAGGAGCTTCTTCTAGTGATCTTCCTCTCTTGGAACATGCTCCATTAGATGACAACTCTCTAGTTGGGGATTTTCCAGGTTTGACATGTGCTACAATCTCAACTCTTTTACATATCAATTGTTAATGTATTATCACTCTGCTGACTAAGTTTATACTTGACAGGTATATGTAGGATGAGGGAAGAAACATCTTCATTTTCCATACTAATCCTCCCATGGGAGGGCTGCAGCTCCAGTATTGCCCATATATCCACTGATATACCTTCTCATTTCTAATAATCCATTCCACTAAAGTTAAACCCTCCCATCTAGTATTTTTTAAATTTCCACTATATGTTATTATGCTTTGTTTCCTCCCTTTTTTTAGTGTAACAAGGATGGAGCTGAATTTTTTGCATGAAATTTCCTAGTGGTAGTGGAAAGAGATCCACTTCAATCATGGCATGTGATCGGTTGTTTGGAATCTGGACCTTGTAATTTGTGGATTTGGTTTGTCTTTTCTTCATTTAAGCCTCCAAAGACTTGTCCGAAATTCATACAACTTGAGCACAAGCTCCTCTTGTTTTCTTTATTCCTTTCTTTGCATGTTGGGGATTACATTCATTGATGTTTATTAGTTGTTCCATTTGCAGGTATTCAATTGTTTGGAGAAATATTTTTGTCTACATTTTGAAGCATTTCAATTAGGCAAAGCCCCTGTATATATAGCTTTGATTCGTTTCGTGGGAGATGATGATGAATCTAAAAAATTTAACTACAACCTTGAGCATTGGTCGGAAATTGACTTGGAAGGGGGTTCCAACTTGTAGCTGCCCAAATTATTCAACAATGCAAAGATTCTTACAATTTCCAGCACTATTGGTTCTCATTTTCTAAAAGTTCAGGGCATGTTGTGATGAATAATTTTAGGAAGATAATCACACTTTGGGGATATTACAACATTGTTCTCAGTGTTTTTTTGTTTTGAAAGTGCCCAGTTTGCTGGTTAGTTCTGGGTAGCAACAATCCTATAAAAAAACCCGCAGAAGTGTTGTAACTATTACATCAACATGGGAATACTCATGTCATAACATGGGAATTTTCATACTACTTCCTTTAGAGGTTTATTGGACCCTTCTACTTCATGATCACAACTGGATCATTCTTTTCTATTATGCTCCCTTTAATTCATCTAATTAATTTCTATTCTTTTCCCATTGGCATTTCCACCTATAGTATCAACAACTCTATATCTACGTAAGACATTTTGATTTTGATGAGATCAAATGATTTGATGAGAAAACTGCAACTTATGGTTCTAACATCTAAACTTCTATTTTATGACATGTGTATTGAATATTCTAATTTCTTGTGTGTTTGATCATCAATGATGTAGTAATTAGTTTCTAATTTCTAAAAAAATGAATCTCTACATCTATATTTCATTTTTTATTTGTAATTTGTAATTTTTTAATATATATATATATATATATATATATATATAGTGTCCTATGTGTCCTGTTTCTAGGGTCGACGTGTCCCATGTCAGATACTCATATCAATGTGTCCTCTGTCCCCATATCATGTGACTTACTTACAAACTTGTTTTATAATATTGCTTTATCAAACATCAAATCTTTGCAAAGAATCATGGATTATTCCTACAACCAGAAGAGAAAACACATTAATTGTAACTTATTAATTCTCATATGACACTAGATTATCTATTTAAATTTTATTACAAGATATCTTGCATAGAAATAAAAGAGTGTTCACAATTACTAAAAGAGTGTTCACAATTACTATTTCATAAAATAGTAAGGAGTGAATACCTTGGGATAGCAATAGTGTACTAAAACAATAATAGCAAGGATACCTGGGAAATGACAACAACATAAAAGGAAGTATTTCCATCACTATGATGTCTATTTATTTATAAAATTGACCTTTTTTACAAGTTGTCCCCATGGTCAGGACTTGGGAGAATTCCAACCAGTACTGGACAAGCTACTTGAGAAATATAAGCTTTAGCGTTGAGGGCTTATTTAGCTCAAGAAAAAACACTACATTTTAAATTGGTCAAAGTTGCAGTTCACAATTACTGTAGAATAAAGTTTAAACCAGTAGAAACTCAATAAGGAATCGGTACCGAGGGACAACAAGAGTGTGTTAAAACAATAATAACATGGATATCTGGGAAGAGACAACAAAATAGAAGTATGTTTTGGCATCACTATGATGTCTAGTTATTTATAAAGTTGACCTTGTTTGATTAAGTGCTGCAACATTGATTATGTTTAGGAGTTCATGTTACAACCTTCTATGAATTTATTGGGATGTTGAAATAATTTTGGACTAGTTAATTGATTTACAATATTTTTAATTAATCTAATCTTTAAAGTCAGATTTTTCTTAACAGTTCATAATAGACTACCCTACCTTGCCAACTGAAATTTATACTCTAATACCAATGAAGTTATACTATACCTTGATCATATCATGCAAAACTACTATTATATGTAAAAGTCCACAATCTAAGATATGGATAGCAACCACCTCAACTTCCCTTAGGATATTCTGTTAACCTGCACTCTCTTGCACAATGAATTCTAATATTGGGATGAATGTGCCATGGTACATTTACATTTAGACTTTTACTACACATTTAAAAGACCATTAAGGTCAAGTAACATATGAACCTATCATACCCGAGGAATAAACCTCTTGCAAACTTTGAATGGTGCACATGTTGTGGTTGTATTAATAGAATGATTATCATCATGTTAGACTTGGATGGAAATAGGTTATTTTGACTCTTGAGTGTTATATAAGTATTTCAGCAAATATGTTTAATGAATTAACACATTTGAATCAATCATTTTTGTAGTGTTGTGTACATATGATTGAGGGATATGAGATTATACTTTATGGGTTTCCTTATTTTTGCTGCAATTACTAAAATATTCCTTAATCATTGCCCACATTATCTTGTGAATCCAAAGCAGGGAGATATATCCATTTCCCCTTACATATTTGTCATCTCTTCATTTTCTTTTCAATTTCCTTGTCTCTATTTTCTGTTTATTGATTCACTTTGTTTTCTTTTGGTCCATGTGAAAGATTTAAAATTCCTTCCATTTGTCAACTTATTCAAGTAAAGCTTCGTGAAATTCCTCACGCCATTATATTTCCATAGCCATGCCTTGATATGATCTACAAGAAGGTGGATACAATTAGATACTAGCTATCTAGCTCAAAAATATGAGATTTATTCTAATGCAATCACCATTTATGAGAGGGAAATAAAAGATACCTCCAATCCAAGCACATTTGACTTCTGCTAGATAAGATGTACATTCCATATTTCTCACATATAAATAAATAGAGTGTGTTTATCGGTTCATTTTAGGTGACTCAGATTTCAGTAAGCCAACTTTGAAATTTAGTGAATCACATGCCTACACCTTGGAAGATGATGAAGCAGATGAATGGTTGAAAAGTTGTGGTCGAAAGGAAAAATCTTCATTTGCAAGTTTCATCAAAGTGTTTTGCAAGTATCAGGATCCTAGTTATGAAGAAGAACATGTTGAGGATTGCCTTATTAATGAACCTCATGATGTCCAATATCCATATGACGTTTTCCATGAAAAGGGAAGGGAGATAGAGGATTTTATGATTGCATTCTATAGTAAACCCTTGAATGTATTATATGTTGAAATCAAAGATAAAGTTGAAGCATGGAAGGCCTTTGTTGCTGTTATGGAAGAAAATGTTGTGGATCAATCAATGAGTGTCATGGAGATGACAATTAGGAGGATTGCATAGTAGATGACCAACTCTCTCTTTCATCTAAAGAGCCATTAGTACATGATATTGCAGATCTGAATGATAAGTGTGGAGAAGATTCTATTAACAATAATGTACTCCCTCGTGTTTTACAAGAAACATCTTGTGATGCTAATATACACTTTCATGAGGAGGACATTCCAACAAACACCATGATCTTCGATGATGACAAGAGTTCGGTAAATCATGTTGATATTCCTTTTCAATTTTTTGAATATGATGATTCTTGATGTTTTGGAGAGGACAATTATTGTGGAAAACCCTTTGTTGATGAACAAATTTAAGATGTTTATGTGTTTTCATGTGGAAAAAAAAGGTGGAAACAAGGATCATGATGGTATAGGTACATTTTGCTTTATTGAAAGACAAAAATGAGAAGTTGATTACTGGTTTATGTCATTGATAGTGACTATTAGTGAGAGCTTGATGGCCGAAGACACATTTGTGTCTTAGTTTTCCAATCAGCCTCAAGTGCAAACTCATGATACTTGTAGAGAAAAATATAAAGTTTGTTTCCCTTGGTTTTGAGCAACTAGAAGTAAAGGATACTGAGGTATGTTATGCATTTTCTACTTTCATTGATCCACGTACATATGATTTCAGCAGGAGGACAAAATTGTGGCATTATGTTGAGTAGTTTCATCATGAAATGGTGGTACACGAAGGAGAGAATGGCAAGGGGAGAAAATTCAACCATTGACATCTTCAGCTAGTGCTCTTACCATGCATCAAAGCCATTTAAAATTAGCAAAAGAGTACATTTTTTGGGCATCCACATACTTGGGCTAGCAACATAGTGAACTTTTGATGTGTAGCAACATGTTTCAACCATCAAATTTGGGTTGCAAACCCTAAGGTGCAGTCTAGTATGTTTTTTCAGGTCTGATTTGTCTATTCCCTTAACATATGTTAGAAAGTTAACTCTTTTAGGACCATTTGGCATTGGCAGTTAAATTAAGATCACATAATTTGCAATTTTGATTTATTTTACACAGAGTAATGTCAAAATTTAGATTTGGTTGAACTCCACTAGGCTTAGTACTTCAAATTTCATTTGGAAGATGAATAAAGCATGTATCTTAGTTTTACTTGTTACAAAGTATATAATGATTCCCTTCAATTTGATAGCCTGACATATGTTGTTGTTCAGGGAGGATGCCTTCTTTAAAGTTCAGATATCAATATGTAGAAAATAGTTTAGTGGCATATACAGAAGTCAAATATTACAACAATGCCAAGAATAATTACACAATATCATAAGAAGCACAATATATTAAAACACATAGATTACTTTCATTAAAAAATAGAGATTTACTCAAGCCAAAGCATGTGAATATATTGAAGTTGAGTTCATTTAAGTATCTTCTCAATAATAAGTAGTGGTAAATTTCTCCATTCTCCATTAGTGAACCAACCATGCCATGAAAGACACAACAACAATCATAACAAGAAAAAATACACACATTGGGGATCTATATCGATGTCCATGAATGACTTTTGCTGGAGTAGATGTCAATACCAAGTCATTTTCGACACCCCCGCCTATAGTTGAAACTACTCCAGATACTAGATCATTGAACATCCTCTTAATATCTACATGGTAATTTATTGTAAAAGAGTGGAATTGAGCAACAACAATTATTGCTTCTCTATGAAGAAGTTTTAGATTGTCTTTTCAAACTTGATGAATTCCTCTCATTTGGTTGGATATCAGTTCTGAGTTGGTGAAGAAAACAATATCATTGGCACCATATTTTTTTGTTATTTAGTATGGTATAGTATGGTTCATTGGCACCATAATAAGGGCAATATAGTATGGTTCATCATTGGTAGTCCTTCCATAAACTTCTCTCTGACTTTGTAGAACATGATTTAGTGCTTTATTGTGAAGGACATATGTAATAACCACTTGACTACAGTTTGGGTAACAAGACACTTCAATGGACAATGTCCACTTCTGCACCATTCTTATGATTCGAAGGAGCCGAAGAAAAAACAAACAACAAATTTTGATCAGAAAATAGACATTTAGAAATAAAGTCATAACAATGAATACTCAACAATACTCAAAATAAATGAAAATATACTGCAACAACAAAACAAGTGACTATTTCTTTAAAATGTAATAGAGGCATTCATCTTAGCAAGCTCACCTGCACAAACGCACCACAACAACACAAAGGAAGCAACACCTATAATGCAACTTAATGAGAAGGTAGCTGAAATGACACCAACAAACATAATTGGTTGAATACAAGGAAACCTAATTGCTTTGTCCAAGCCATTATTGTAATTTTGTACATGTAATCTAATCTATGTAAAATAGGTGGCCTCCTAAAATAGATGGGCACCTAAAATTTTAGGTTTCTTATACTACATTAGTAGATTTATCTCATTCTCTCTATGTTTGAAGTTTAGCGTATAAATCCATCTTGATGTAAAATTTTGCACTTTTTTAGCCTTTTGAGGCACTATCATTAGTGTTTTTGACAACTTGCACACTTAAATCCTTTCTCTATTGTGTGTCCCCTTGAGGCACTATCATTAGTGTTTTTGACAACTTGCACACTTAAATCCTTTCTCTATTGTTTGTCCCCTTTTTTAATCATTCAACATTTTCAGATTGGTAATTTGAATGTCATGTTGTTTTTCAGTATGCCCATCTGACATCCTGAATTTTAAGAATTTTCAGGCATTCTGATAAGTTTTCCAACCTGATACAATGAGTGCTACAATAATTCCTCCTATGCCAAAGTGGGTGGTGTCACGCCTCTTGAAATGAACATGCTATAATTGGAGTTTTTGTTTTCATTGCGGCTTCTCCTACGCATCACAATAAGAACATTTGAGAACTACTGCTCTCTCCTTCAAAGGGAGATGATGCTCTGTGGTGAGTTCCAGATAGAGAAACCAATATTGCAATATTGGTGTGGTATGAGGGATAATTTTGTGCATGATAAGACTCAAAAAACACAACAGCAGATGACAGTTTGGTGTAGTTATGTAGGGGTATGAGTTCAAGTATCAAGAAATGGGCTCAAGGTGAACTCTTCTTACCATCTTAGCAAATTTTGGTGCCCAAAAAATTATTGTTTTTTCAAGAAATCCAATAACCATCTACATCAGGGCTTTGGAAATCGTAAAATATGACTAGAGAATATCTTGTACTATGGTGTATAATGTGAATGACAAGGCACTTAGAATTTACCAAGATTAGTCACAAGTTCAATCTATGGAGATATTATCTGTGCAAGGCTAGAGTTATAGGAGCAATCCAATAAATGAATGCTTATTGTTGGAGAATAAGAATTCGTGGTTAATTTATGCCTAGATTGCCTTTGTGCTCCAAGAACCTCAATGCCTTGTTGAGCTGACTACTATATTGCCTTTGTAATATGCTTTGGCTATAGGTTGCAAATAACCTGTGTCCAAGGGTTAACACCTTGGTGACTTTCCTCCTATTTTGTTGTAGCGCACCCTTTTTCTGGCTACCAAGGTTTAATCGCTATTAAGAGAAGGTTATAACACCACTCTATACATAACTCATTTAAGCACAAAGTAAAACATATTATTTACTTCTATAATTAACAATCCATAGCATTCCATATTAATTCGTATACACAGCGGAAATCATGATAACATAAACAGTAGAGTCATGCAAAACGTGATAAAAACATAATCAG
>SNQJ01S0006691.1:38941-78055 GCA_010110895.2 Picea sitchensis | reverse complement strand
TAATAAAATGTAGCCGCATATATTATAAATGGTGCTAAGATCGTTCTTTGATACTGTCACCCTTCCATGGATAGCAAACATTAATTTTGAGCATATATTCATAATCTATTTTATATTGTTCAGGCTCATAAAGTAATTTTTTTGGATTTAAGCTTGCTTTCTAATCATGCCTTCCTGAAAAGTTCACAGATTTCAATATTCAGTGATTCAATATTTTTATTTTATTATTTAGAATTGATTTTATATGCTTTAAAGGGGTCAGATTTTAACTGTCAAATGATTAACCATTTGCTAAATAGTTTTATTAACCATTAATCTATTTTCTTAAGTATAAGAAAGATTGCTTTTAATAAAAAAAAATAAGAAAAACAGTATTAGGTTATATTCCAAGGTTTATTATTAATTTCATATTTATTATTAATAAAAATTTATATTTCAATACAATTTCCAGACTTTAGCTATCAAATGTTTTTATTAATCATTTGCTAAGTGATTTTATCAAATTTATTTTCTTAAGTACAAGAAAGACTGAACAAAGTAACAAGGAGGCCAGATTTTTTCGGCTCCAATGACCGCCCACTTTTCTGTTCCAGTGGTCCTACTGTTTCTCCTTTGTGCTCCCTCGATTGACTGTCATGGCGCTAGTATTACTTTGGTCCGTAACCAGCCTTGATTGATTAAGTTCCGATCACTGAATCTTGCTCGTTATTGTACTAGCTTCTGTTTACTTTCCCCCCTTTTTTTCAAAATTCTCGTTCTTGAACTTGCATCTGTTCACAAGCTCCCTCCTGACCTGGCTCTTCGTTCTCTGTGGCTTACGGACGCTACGAGATCCTGTTGCCGTCGTTTCTCCATTCCTTATTTGGTCCACCTGATCAGCACTGATTTTCTGTCTGTCTACCTGCCTTCCTGTCGTTTTCCCTCTGCGCTAGTGGCAGACATGCTTTTGTCTCCATTAGTCTTGCACTGTTCTCGAACCTGAAACAGATCCACTGCTGCTCGGTAGGGCCCGACTACTACCTTTCTCGTTTGGACCGTCCTCCTGGTGGATTGTATACCCTAGTGGATTGTATACTGGCTCTCGAGTATTATAATGGACTCTCTGACTAAGTCACTCATGAAGCCCTCTGACGAGATAATCTCGGAACAGGAGGGTCTTTTTGACCATGTAGACTTGCTTCAATCCTCTAAATCGACCCATCCAGCAAAGACACCTACTACCTCTACCCTTTTAGCTTCCTCTGATTTCTCTACAGGGATTGATTCCCTCCTTTTGACAGCCAACTGTCGGCCTACTAGCTCTCTCTTCGGTAACTCTCTTCCCACCAAAACCACTCATCAGAGCATTGTTAGATAGGTCAAACCACAAGCCCCCTCCACGGCCACTTACCCACCTTGATTGAAGAGTGTGAAACCAAAAAACCATTTCACCATTTGGTTAAGGGGGCGGTGTTGGTTTCGAACATGCAGTACCAAGATGTCCACTGCTGCGGGTGGTGGAATTGGATCTCCTACAAAGATGCAGGCACCATTCTCTGGAGGAATGGATAAAGCTGAAATGGTTGCCCCTTCTTGGTTACTCTCCTGAAGTGCTATATCTTTCGAAGGGATGGCTTGGCTTCCACTGTAAGTCGCCAGATGATGCATCCTTGCTTCTCTCCTCTTTCTGGATCTATGGAGGAAGCAACATCATGCTCAAGCGTTGGAGATTGGCGTTGTTGATCCGGATCACGGACTACTTCAGTTTAGGCATATCACAGATTCCTCCTTTAGGGCCTCCCTCTTTATCTCTACGGAATCTTTGAAGCCCTCAGGAGCTATAAGGGACTCACTTTCGAGATACATAGCTCGACCCTCGGACTCTTTGGTCAGATGCAGCGGAAAGTGGAGTAGCGGTGAGCCCGGATATCCTCTTGGGCTCCGGGAATCCATTAGAAATAAACGGAGAGGTCGAAAAATCCCTCTGAAACTTGACTTCCTTGGATCCCTTTCCATTGCAATGGGTTAATGGAGATCGGCCACCTCGACCTCGCCTGGTAAAGTCTCTATTGACCTGGCGGTATTTCACGATGAATCTGATCTTCTTTTAAACCCACCAGCTTATATGGAGACCGCCCCATCCCTTGCCTATCTGGATGCCCCCTCTCCAGCTCCCGAGATGGTCGACTTACCACTGAATAAACTGAAACAAACTTGTCCTGCTCTCTTTGTTTCTCTTTTTGCAGCCGAAAAAGACACTTACAAAAGATTTCACTGGCTGACTTCCCTGGGCATTGACTCCTTCTCTCCCCAGGCGGATGGGGTGCTCCCTCCACCTGAGTTACCAGATCCGTCAACTAACTGCCACCTCTCTGAACTTGATGCTCACCCATCGCCGATAGGCTCCCCCCCATCTACCTTGAAGCCGACGGCCCCTCCATTGACCCCAGCTGGGTTTAGACAGACGGAAGATGTCGACCTAAGTCTCCTGGACGTTTCGCCCACCCAGTTTTCTTCCATTGATCCGTCAGCTACTTTCCCAGAGCTGCCTATCTTCCGGGGTAAAGAACACATTTGCCAAGACTCCATGGCCGAATGCTCTACCTCCAAGCCCCCGGTCACAACAGGAAAAGGCAATGTCACGGTTTGGCATAGAGGCATTGCTACTGAGCTCTCTCCCTCGGGCGAGACTCCGAGCAATTAACACTTCTACAGGTTCAGACAGTCCTCCTCAGCATGGAAAAGCACTTAGAGCATTGAAGGCTTTGGCACATTCAAAATGATTATTCTTTCCCTTAACATTCGATGGATCGGAGGCACCCTCAAAGGCTGGCCTCGCCAGTACTTGGGATTCTTGGAGCGTTCAAAGCCAGATGTGTTTTTCTTACAAGAAACTCTCTCGGCTGACCACTCGTCTAGAGATTTTGTTTATTGTTTCCGTCCTTCTTGGTTCTCTGTGGCGGTCAGCTCCTGTGGAAATTACGTTAGTTGTTGGTGGCTTGGGACCCCAGGATTTTTGATCTAAAGCCCTTTCAATTAAATGGTGGCATTCTTTTACTTGGTAGTTGTCTTGCTTCTTCACAGAAACTGGCCTTCCTTAACATCTATGGCCCATGTTCGGACAGGAAGCGTTTCTGGTCTACATTGGCATCTAGTGGCCTCCTTTCTATTCAAAATCTCATTATGGGCGGAGATTTAAATCTAATTCTTTCTGCAACAGAAAATTGGGGAGGTGCCTACCTGCCGGGCTCCTCCGAGAGATTTTATAAAGAGTTGTTTGCCTCCCATAACTTAATTGACATTGAGCCGACCAGATTGTCCCCTACTTGGCGCAACGGGAAAGCCGACCATGAAGCCATCGCAAGGAGACTTGATCACTTTCTTGTGGCAGACAGCTACCTCACCTCCTCTGATTTGCCTTACTCGTGGGTTGAACACCCTTTCTTCTCCGACCACGCCCCCATATTCCTTCAGCTGAGACCGTTGACGCGTATGAACTCGTCCCCATTCAAATTCAACTATCATTGGCTCACAGCTGCTGATTACTGTGCGATGGTCCACGCGGTTTGGAGGGATACTTGCTTTCTTTCTGAAGGAAACGCCCAGTTAAGGCTTGTCTGGAAATTAAAAACTTTAAAATCTTATTCAAAATCGTGGTATCATGACAACAGGATACAGGAACAGTCTCGACTTGCTTCTCTTGAATCTGACATTTCTCATTACCTTCAACTGTCGTCTTCCACTGTGCTTACATTGGGGGAGGCATCAAGACTGAAGGCGCTCGAATCACTTCGGAATTCCATTATGAGATCAGAGGAAAATGCCTGGAGGCTTCGCAGCTGCGCAACATGGCTTCAAAGCGGTGATTCAAACTCTAAATTTTTTCATAAAGTTGCACCAAAGTCCACAACGGGATTAACAAGATCATCCCGGTGGAGTAAAGATATTGTGGTCGGACATCCGTGGTGAAGCCATTAAGTCGGGAGGTTGTATCCTTGCTTCCAAAACCTATCATGACACTTGACAACCGCCTCCACGGAGCAATGCTCCTCTGCTAGTCTTTACCCTTCGATAATCTCTGCCGAGGATGATACAGATCTCTATAAGTCTGTCACCCTCTCGGAGATAAAAATCATCCTGCTACACTTTAAGAAAGAGAGGAGCCCGGGCCCTGACGGATGGACATCGGAATTTTTCTTACACTTTTTTGATCTCGTGGGCGAGGACATCTGAGATGGTTTGAAGACTCCATAAAGGTAAAATTCATGGTAGTCTAAATGCCACCTTTCTGGTTCTGATTCCAAAAGCCACTACACCGCTCTCCTTCAGTGATTTTCGACCAATTTCATTGTGCAATCTCATTTACAAGATAATATCCATAGTGATCGCGAACCGTATCAAGCCCTTCCTGGACAGATGCATCTCTACGGAACAACTGGGCTTCTTGAAAGGAGAATACAAGATCGCGATTAGGGCCATTACAGAGTGCATCCATAGTATCGAAACAAAAAAACAAAGGCATTGATTTTAAAATTAGATCTCAAGAGAGCGTTCGACTGCATTGATTGGGTGTTCTTAAGATTAGTTTTACATGCTATTGGTTTTGGCAGTAAGTTCATACAGTGGATCCTTTCTTGTGTTACCAACGCCAATTTTGCAGTTTTAATCAACGGAGAACCCTCAAATTTCTTCAAGAGCGGCAGGGGACTCCGACATGGGTGTCCTCTTTCCCCCTACCTGTTTATCTTGCTTATGGAAGGCCTTAGCCTTCTTCTCTACAAAAGCTTCACCGAGCATCAATTTTCAGGTATTAAGGTCTCAAATTTTGTTAAAATCTTCCATCTTATCTTTGTTGACGATGTTCTCATCCTATCCAAAGCTGACCCAACAGAGTGGCTATTTATCCTAGAAGTGCTCCAAACCTTCAGCTCAGCTTCGGGCCTAACCATTAATCCCTCAAAGTCCTCGGTCCACCACTGGGGACTTTCCTGTGAGCTTCTCCCCGCCAGGACCTCCATTCCCTATTCGCTATTGACCTAAGCGGTTCACCTACCTTGGATTTCGAGGCCGAGGATGGGGCATCCCTCAAAGAATTTAGGTGGCTTGTGTCCCCACTTTGAAAATAGGATGGCGTGCGAATTGCAACAAGTGGTTGTCTTTGGGAGGCCGCTACGTCTTAGTCAAATTGGTTTTGGAAAGCCTGGTTGTCTACTGGATGACACTGGAGTGTTTACCTACTAGGACTCTAAATCTTCTTAGAAGGATTTCCTTCAATTTTCTGTGGAACGACCATCACATGCATCCACAGCTTCACCTTGTTGGAAGTCCTTTGTCCAAACCTCGGAGAAGGGGGCTAGGAAGGACTAAAAACCTAAGCCTCCTTCCTTTCGGCCCTTCGGCAGAGCTCATATGCAGGCGATGCCTTGTAATGCTTATTTTGAACCCGGATCATCAGGGGACAGAATTGCCAGAGCAAGGCGGCTCCTCCATTGGCTAAGAAGACCTCTCATCCTTCAAAGCTAATCCCTTTTTGGAAAGGGCTGGTAGTGTCATCAAAGGTGGTGCTCCATTGGCTTAGGTGGAAACCAGGCACAGGAAACAACATTCGAGTGGGTGAAGATATGATTCTTGGCTTGGGGGCTTCCTCGTTACTCTCCTCCTCGCTTTGTGCTCATCTAGACGCCAAAAATGTCTCGTCACTTGCCCTCATTAACGTATCAGGTGGTGTAAACTCTCTTCCTGATAACTGGAAGGACAACACCGAGCTGCATTTAGATGGAAGGCATGTCACGGAGTGGATTAGCTATACCTCAGCGCTCAAAAGAGCTGGGATCTCTCTATCTGAATCGCAGGACCTACTTATCTGGGCCGGAGGGGATGCCTCGGGCACCTGCTCAGTTAAAAAATTCTATGCAGCACTCCTCTATCAGAAGCAATTGATTGATGACCAATCTTGGAGGCGGCAGATCTGGGATTGGGTGATCCCAATCAAGCTAAATCTATTCATCTGGTTAGCTGGCAGCGGACTTGTTCTTACTTGGGATGCCCTTAGTCGAAGGGGTTGGGAGGGCCCATGCATCTGTCTACTGTGCAGACATTCTTCGGAGGATGTAAACCATCTGTTGGTCCACTGCCATTTCTCCATGGAAGTGTGGAACCACTTGCTCTCTCACTTCTCAATTAAGGCTTCCTGGAGTGGACCAAACTTATCCGGAATGCATTACCTGCCCAGTTTATCCAATAACAGTAAGCCCCTCAACTTTGTTGCTCTGCCTGGCGCTTTGGTATGAAATTTTGAAGGAACAATCGACATTTGAATCGTCACCCTCTTGTTTGGTGGTTTTAGTATTTTGTCTAATTTTCGGTGTGAGTCTCCTCGTTAAAGTCCACGTCCACCAAAGTGTGATATCACCGAGATGGCCACACTCACGGCAATGCTTAATTTGCATTATCAAATGACCTCTTTGTGGAGCTGGTGGATTTTTTTAAATCTCATTCGAGGAGGATTACTAAGTGGTTCCTTAGCTGCGGGGAGGGCACAAATACAAGAGCGGAGCTCATGGTCTTGTGGGCCACCCTCACCTTAGCCTCCCTCTGGTAAACCATCTGTTGGTCCACTGCCATTTCTCCATGGAAGTGTGGAACCGCTTGCTCTCTCACTTCTCAATTAAGGCTTCCTGGAGTGGACCAACCTTATCGGAATGCATTACCTCTTGGTTATCCAATAAGTGCGCCCCTCCAACTTTGGCTGCTCATGCCTGCTGGCAGCTATGGGCTGAGAGGAACAATGCGACATTTGAGAATCGTCACCCCTCTGTTTCAGCGGTTTTCCACCGTATTTTGTCTAATTTTCAGTGGCAGGTCTCCTCGTTAAAGTCCATTCCACCAAAAGTGTGTGATATCACCCTGGCAGATGGCCACACTCTGGCATGCTTCGACAGAGCTGCATTATCAAATGACCTCTGCTGTGGAGCTGGGGGGTTCTTTAAATCTCATTCGAGGAGGATTACTAAGTGGTTCCTTAGCTGCGGGGAGGGCACAAATACAAGAGCGGAGCTCATGGGCTTGTGGGCCACCCTCACCTTAGCCTCCCTCTGGTCCATCAACAATCTACTTGTTCTCGGTGACTCGAAAGTCATCATTGACTGGATAAGCCAGAAAAGCAACCTCCACTCGGTCTCTATTGAGAGCTGGTTGGATAAATTGCGGGTCCTGACCTCTCACTTCACCGCCATCAACTTCTTTCATATTCCCAAAATACACAACAGGGTGGCGGATTCTCTCTCAAAGAGGGCCCTCAGAGGGGTGGTGGGAATACTCTCGGTCTTCCATTGTGACAATGGAATAGATAGTTCCATCTCATCCTTTAACATTTTTGAATGATGGATATATCTCTTCTCTGGCATAGGTACAGGATTATATTAGGCAGACTACTGTTTTTGCCTCTGTTATCCTCATTCCTACTGATCCGACTCTCATTTGACTGGTGTGCTTTAGTTTTCTTCTCACTGCGGGTTGCTGTGCGTTGACTCTGATATCCTGTTTTTCCACTGACCGGTGCGCTTTGGCGTTTTCTACACAGCGTGACTGCTGTATTGTCCAGTTGGCTCATGACTGTTAGCTTTGTAAATGGTTTTATAATCTTTATAAAATTGGAGGAATTTTTTCTTGGAAAAAAAAGTAAATAATAAAGTCTATTTAAATATCAACGATTTTTTTAAACATATAGGCCGTATTATAATTTCAACACAGTAATACAAAGTAAATAATAAAGTCTATTATTCATGCAGTTCATTGTATTGAGAAAGTAAATAATAAAGTTTTTTATTGGAGTTTTTTTTATTATCATTATTGAGAGTAGCGAAGTTTTTTATAGTTAATATGGGTAGAGGTTGAGGTGTTCATGTTATATTAGATAAGATTACATTAAACAAAAATAACAATAATAATATAGTTGGGGTAGATGTTTGATAAATCTTCGTTTAAGATGAATCTATATTGATTATAATAAAGTAAATACATTCAAACTATTATATTAGATTTGAAATGATGCTTGTTTCTACATTTGTTTAGATTAATAGGTTTAATGTTGTTTTAGACATCAAAATTCATTATATTTCTATTTTTTTAAATAAATATCAATTTATTAACATTATTAAAACCTTGCATTATTTTGTTAGAAATTTTTATTTTAAAATTACCACATATTTCTACATTTTTCTTAACTGGTTTAATATTGACATATTGGTGTTATAGACATTAAAATGTGATAATTTTATATTTGAATTTTTTTTTTTTTTTTTTTAAGTAAAAAGATAGTACGTGCTATATTAAGTTATCAGAGAAACATTGACAAAATACACAGAGATATAGTCGTCCTGAGCCACCAAAAATGTTGTCGTTTTACCAGAAACCAGCATAGTTTGGAGTGAAATGAGTCTAGGAGGATAAGCTAAAATTGTTTTGCCCTCTATCCTACCCGAAGGAAACCAGGATAGATGGCCATAGTTCAAGTTTACATTTAGCAACAACATGATTAAACAGAAGCAAACTAGCATAGGAGAACTCAGATACCTGGAGACCTGTCGCCATTGCCTTTCTGCCACGTGGATCTGGCTGGGATGGCGAACGACTGCACGCACATTGGACATTTCCTCTTTGCTGGAGCATTGGAGTACATGTCAAGGAGCAAGTCCAGACGTTGTCCCATGAGGAGGGCTCTGTGCTCCTGGTCTGCCATGTGACCTCGGAGTTCGAACACCAGAGCCAGATGCTCTGCACGGAGGAGTGGACCATGCAAGTCATTATTTCCTACCTCGTCAAAGGTTTCGTTCCCCACTTCCGCGTTCATCCCTGCTCTGGCCTCGATCACATTCAGTCTTGCGCTGGCCGCATACACATTCATCCCTGCTCTGTTCTCGTCCACAATCCTTTCTACGCATGCATTGTCCCGAGCCTCATCCTTGTTCGTTGCCTTCTCAGCATGGCTGTAGTCATCCGTCCACGGTATCTCTTCCACAATACAAATTGGGAATTCGTCTGCCGACTCTCCCTTTGGACCGCTTCCAATTTGTATTTCGGGCACCGTGGCTTGGGGTTCTAGGGTGGTCGCTAAATCCTCCAGGTACGACGTTTCCTCAACATAGCAGGTTGGAAACTCATCCTCAGCGCATTCCTTCAGACAACTTCCGGGCTCAATTTCCATGGTGCGCGTGCTACGTTCTGTCCCAGGCTTAGCAATAATGACATGGAGAGCCAATTGGTCAGCCCGAGCTCTCTGCCGGAGAATGGAAGTCGCCATTGACAGAGCGCGCTCCAGGTTCTTCCTCCTTTGCCTCTGCTCTTTGTGGGTGTACCAGGCCGAGCCTCGGCGAGGCCTGCCTCGCTTCCTTGTCATTGTTGATGAGGGGTCGATAAAGACATAGAAAGAATGAGCCAAAACGAGGATGCACCAAAACGAGAGTGAACCAGAACTACACCAGAGCTTCCAACCAATGGGGAGGTCCAAAACGAGAGTGAACCAGCTCTGTCCAGGCTCTTCAACTTTCGAATTATCAAATGTCGGCTTCACATGGTTTCCCATTAACCCTGTCATATTGAATGTTGGTTGAGCGAGTGCATTCGTGCGAGGGAGAAGTCCCTCCTCCATATAGCGGCTGTAATGGTCGGCTACCATCGTAAATGCGGAAGGGATGGGGAGCGGCCTACAACATTTAAGTTGTGGCTTGATGCTGAGCCATGAGGCAAGGCGTCGCCGTGTGTCACCCCATCCGGGGCTATTTGAAAAAAAACTATTATTGCAAAAGTCTCATTGATATTTTTCCAATGATATATCATGGACCTAAAAGAGAGTTTGTATGTGAATGTTATGACCTTGGGAAATAGGTATTCAAATTCAAATAATGAAAAATATTTAATTATGTTTTATTTATAATAAAAGGATTTGATAACTTCACATAACATAACACCAAAGTAAATATAAACCAAATGACAACTTTAAATTTACTTGTATCCATGTAACCATCCTTCCTTTTCTAATTTCACAAATAAAAAATACTCTACTTTTCAATAAAAACTCTCTCCTTACCCTCAACCATGCCTTTCTTTTATTCTATTTTAACATGTTTTCATCTCCTCTCCATCCCAAGGTTTTTCACTCAAATAAGGGTAGGGTTTTATTTTCTTTGAAAGAAGGGTATGATTGTGTGTGGAGGATAGCTTCTGAATTCATGGAGCTACAATCATTTTCATATTATTGTTATAGAATCTTTTATTGAATTTAGTTTGATTGTTTAAAGAGGTTTATGTATTACATTTGCCTTATTTTTGTTGTAACTAAAGGTTGACATCTTTTCTAGATCATGGCTTTTATTAATAGCCATGTTCTTCATTTATTTGTTTTTAATCACCAAGTTTCATGAGAATAACCCTTATATTTTCAATTTCTTGTAGTTAAGAATGTACAATTTTTGTTTAAATGGATGGGTTTATTCATATGATGCTCTCCATTTTTTAAGGGTTTCAACCCTCCTTTTAAGAAACTCGTATGCAATATACTTAAAACCCTTAGAAATGTTGTTGTAGAATTAAAAATCCTATGACAATAGCTTTTACAAAATATAAAGAGGGACAAAAACCTCATCTCGTAACTTTTCTTGCATGCATAGATAATAATTTTAAGTTTTAAATAAACATGTATTTTATGTTTGAGTTTCTCTTCATTTTTTGGTTATGGTTTTTTTTTTCACATTTTTCATTGTATTTTCATACATTTTTATTAGTTTTGTGTACTGAAAATTATAGTTTTTGGGTTTCAAGCAAAGTTATGGAATCCATAAGGGTGCACTTATTAGGTACTTACATTTTATCATTTTGGTAGGAATTCATAAGGGTGCACTTATTAAGTACTTACATTTTATCATTTTGGTACATTTTACCATTAGAAACTTCATGAAATCTCTTGAATATTTGGTTTATGTAGGTTTTATCCAAAGTATTTTAAAAATACATATACGAAAAGTATGAAGTTTTCATACAAAGTGTTTGTAAAAATTCCTATGCCAAACGCATGAAGGATGCATTTAAGTGTTTGTAGAAATGAATAAACCAAGGAAATGTAGATTGCATGCAAAGTGTTTGTAGAGATCCCTTGGCAAAGGCCATATAGTTTGTAAATGAAGTGTTTGTAAAAGTTATTTAACAACAACATGGATTTGTAGTTTAACATAAGTTTTAATATACTAATCAACATATGCTAATCATTGATGTATATCAACTTGTTAAATTCAAATAATGATTTAATTGGTATCTTAGAAGTATGATAAGTAATGTAAATATAACTTGTACACATTTTCTCTTCAACATTAACATGTCTTGTCTTATTGTCAAGGTAGTCATGTTTAGCATCCTCCAAATCTATAGCTTCCTAAGGTTGCAAAATTCACTTACAAACTCCATTTTAAACACACTATATATCATAGGAAAGTTTTTTTTGTAAGTAAGATTCTATATATTAACTGTTTTTTGTAAGTAAGATTCTATATATTAACTGTTGTAAAAGAAGTTGAGCATAGATTATGCTAGAGTTTGAGTGGCCATGAGAGGAAAGCAACTCAGCTCCAGCCTAGTTTTAAGTTTAAAATGTCTCACACGCCAAAAACAAATATGACAACCGGTCTACAAAATGAAGTATAGTCAAAACTAAAGTAGTGCAATAGCCTATAGCCATATAACTGAGAAGAAAACTAAACATAAAAACCTTAACTGAAGGTTGAACCTGGCCATCCAACGTGATGTCTCCCTTTCTATTGGACATAAGAGGAATGTGCATGTTGAGATTGATGTCATCCTGGGCTAACATGTCGGACGCCAACTACTAGTGGTCTAGGTTAACTTGCATGGCCACAGGCATGGAGATGCAGTTGTCCATAAGCTCAATGTAAATTTTAAGATCATCCATTTCACCGCGCATTTTAAAGAGAAGATTTTGAAGAGTTATTGCAGAGCCCAGTTGATAGGGAGAGTCTCTTTTGCTAGTTGCGTCCGAGGTGAGGTGGAGGAAACTTGAGGAATGGGCTTCCTCATCAAATTCAATAGAACCAACCAAAGTGGAATGTAGGGTCCTAGTGGGAGAGAGTAGACTAAGAACCTAATTAGGGGAGAAGCCTAAAGAGTTTCCAGCCCTGTCAAACCACTCAAATTTGCATCCCCGGACAATGGTCATCTCCTCGATGTGGTGCTGAACAAGAGAATTCATCTCGTTCCTTTTCCTATAGCTGCTAATATTATCTGAGCCTACAGAGTTCTTACCCAACTGTCTACGGTATCTGCTACCCTTGTGTAATTGAGTGTGCTCCTGACATGGCATATTGCTGGCGAAAATGATTGGCATCACAGAATATCGAGGATGAGCTTACATTGCATCAACAGATCTCTTCACCTGCTGATAGTACATCTTCCTTTGTTGCAAAGCTTGAAGATGATTGAAGGTCGGATTATGAATTGAAGATGGGGTCATCGCCTTATGGTTTCCTGGAGACTCGATCTACAACATGGCTTGTCCTCCCTTCTACCCTTTGTTTCTCATTATTGTTGAATGACACCCCATCCGGGGCTTTGGAAAGTTTTCATTGAGCTCTCCGTGGTGATTATATATATATATATATATATATATATATNNNNAAGGGCTTTGGAAAGTTTTCATTGAGCTCTTTGTGGTGATTTTATATATATAGCATGGTCGTTTGTTTTTTTAATTGCATTCTATAAGAAACCGTCAATATAAGATTGTTATTAATGTGAATATATCAATGTTGAATGTTGAATAACCGTTTTTAATACAAAGTTATTTTCCAAAATCAAGATTCCAAAACATAGTGATCTGTGCCAATTCAATGTCAATTGAACATGGTAATTTCACCCAAATGTAGTAGTTCCATGACATGATATTGAACCAATAGGAAACAATATTCATCGCCATAAATCATGAACATGAAAATGATTTCAAAGGGGGTTACCATTCCATTCATCTCAATCTATATCATAAATCATGAACATGAAAATGATTTCAAAGGGGGTTACCATTCCATTCATCTCAATCTATATTAGATATATGCTTACAATAACACATTACAATATTGGCTCAATGGCTTACTCATAAATATGCATCCAGTCTCATACCCAAAATAAGTTAAAATTCTTACATTAACCAACCATCCCAACTATCCAACAAGAATATACTAAGGAAAAGAAGAGGAACCTTAGAGAAACAAACTAACCCTTTCCTAGGCTACAACCTCTACATTTATACAACATGTTGTTATGTGGAAAGAGTCATTAAATAACCCTAATTAGTTAACCATATATATGGTGGCAATAATGTCCATTGCCCATTCATTCATTACTCTAATGAGTGCAACTAGTCCTTCACTAATTTATTTTCTCAAAACCAAGGATGAAATCCCTTATAATATGCTACCTACTTCTTCAACCTCTTTACTATTTGACTCCATCTCCAACAAGCTTTGAAATCCCCAAAATAGGTGGTACAACCCGATTTCATGTCTAATAATATCACACCACCATGTCCTCAATAAAAAAGAAGGGGGCAAGAATCCCTAACCATGCTTAATGATTAGCTCTTGAGTCAAATAATTCTTCGTCCTAACTTGCATCTCCAAATCAAGGGGCCAACTTAGGGACCTCCTCTAGGCCCTACAACTTAAATTGCACAAAAGATTTCAATTTTGGCATCCATTTGAACAAAAAAATGATCACCCCAACCAAGAGAACTTGAGCCTATTATTGATCAAGGAAAGTTGGTGGCATATCCTTCATAGTATTCTAGTCAATGTCAACAACACAATTAAACCTTTGTAAATCATAACATCTTTCGATCACCGGGAACGAAGGCTCTGAGGCTAAGCCCCCTGCATTATGCACCTTGAAGCATAGAACCTCGGGTGGGGTCGCAGGCCTCCCCCTCCCCTTTTTTTCCCATCCCCGCAATTTTCTTGGCCCCCTTTTCAGGCTCCCGATCCTCTTTTCCAGCTCCCCGTCTCAGGCTCTCGTACCTTCCCCTGACCCACTTTTTCAATCCCTTTCTCACTATGGTGACGTCCTCTAGTTGGATCCCGGTGGTGCCCACGTGCCTATCATGTGGGCCGTGATAGATGGCAGACTAGAAAACAAAGGTAGTAGACTATGACGATAGTCCTACAGGCCCCTCCGCCTTCACCTCACATGAATAGTTCTTGGAACTCCTCCAACACCAATGCACGAGCATTCACATGCCTTCGCATTTATTGCAAGGCTACCCAACAAATAGTTTTGATCAAGCCAAGTGTTCCAACTCCCATGTCGTCTCTCCTGGCTCTCCAAGATCTCGACCCTCCTCCCCTCTCAGATGGAACAAGCTTATCTACCACCCATCTTATCCCCCTAAGGAGAAGGTTACTAATCCCAGTGTCTCACAGACAAAAGAGAAGAAGAGTGTTAACGACAAAGGATACCATCCTCTACACAAAAACCTAGCTTGGTGCATAAAGGAATGTCGAGGCTATGTGAAGATGGTGGTCTAATATGATATTCCTCTCTGTGACGTTCCTCAGCTAGTGGGGAAAACCATGGTTGGGAATTTAATTGGTAAATCCCTAGGAGAAAAATCCCTCACAGGATGGATGAATAACTGGTGGAAAACCTTAATTGGCTACACCCCTAAGGTCCATATTTTGTCAAGAAATTGGATTTATTTCAGCTTCCTCTCAGTGGATGAGTGCAATGAAATACAAAAATAGAATTGGTCCTGGGGTCCATCTAGTCTCCATATGTTTCAGTTGTAACATGATCCTCTCCATAAAACTGTGGAAGATACTCAAAGGAATCAAGAGGATAAGGGTTAAGGCGATATGGCAGCCTCAGAGGTTTAAAAAACTTATTTTTTATTTTAATTTGAAAAGCAGTGGGATGATCATGAGGATTAATGAGTTGATGGCAAGGCTCAGCAGGAATAACAAAGGGTAATGAGTTTTGAGAAGACTGCAAATTATTTTCAACCTCCTCAAGGCTACAAGGGTGATCAATTTCAAGAGGAGATGCAATACATATCTCACTTTTATGAATAGGCTGAGGTGAAGACACATGATCAACATCTACAACACAAGAAGAGGGCATGTATTTTTCTTCCAAGGATGGATGAATGAAGGAAGGCTTATTGTCATCTGAATATACAAAGCATAGGATAATCCTCTTTATATGTGAAGGGAAAGAGAGAAATGAGATGATAAATAAGAACATGACTTCATGAAGAAAACTCATAGACTGATACCTGGTCTTTCCCTTTGCTATGGTCATTTTTCTGTCAAGAGGATCCTCCCCAGTGGAGTCTTTGATGGTGGAGTCACTAGGTGCAAGCTGCAATCTTCAATGGTTCTAATATCTGATGCAACTTCAGAATCAGAAGCTCTTTGTCGTTCTCCCATGGAAGATATCTTCACTTTCGTCCCCGGCAATGGCACTAGAAATGTTAGCACTAGAAGTCACCCTCCTATTGCAGAGAGAGTAATCCCAGTACCCATCAATTTGTGTGTCACAATGAATAAATTTAAGGGGGGTCGCATGGGTGCAGACTCAAGATGATATCGCTTTAACTCATAAAACTGGACTAGTATGCACAAGCAGATGAGGTCTTGACTCGACTTCAGTTAGTACAATGTAGTATAGATGAGTAGGAGGAAGAATGGTAAGGAGAACATAAAGGTCTGATATGGACATCCGGTCTTCCAACAACCCTAGGAGGAAAAAACTCAGAAAAGAAGATCCTATTCGATTCAAAGTTTTAAGAAACTAAATCAAGTTATAACCGCACTGAAATCAAACATACATCACAATACAATTACAACAACTCGACTGAATCATCCATGCCCGATCCATTCAGTATCAGAGTCAAAAGAGATGAAAAATAAGGCTGACTTAGATTGAATAAGAAATCTCAAATCCCATTACATAATTAGAGAACCAGAGCTTCATCAAATCTTTACAATCCGAGAGCGTAGCTCAACCATCGACCATAACAAAATATCAAAACTGAGTATATATACTCAAAAATGTTGCAACTACCAGGAACACGATCAGACCACTGCATTAACGCTTTCAGTCGGTGCCTGCTTTTTCAGATTGTGCAGGCCTCCTCATGTCAGATGTGAGCCAGGAGCAGTTATGTGTTTTACAGGAAAATCTGTCCATAAGGAAGCTTCAGATTGACATTCTACCTTTATGGCCACTCTCTGCATGTTTTCCATTTATGGGGCTTTGCTGGACACTTGCAGGGAGGGCTTAGCAGGAAGACATGGACGCTGATGATAGGGAGCTAACAAGATGATTGGGGTTGCGTGGGCACCAAAATTTCATATCATCACCCAACTTAGGATAAAAACATTTGATGGTTTTTTTGAGCCCTCTTCTTTCATTTTTTTCGCCAGAATGCCACTTCCTAGGGAAAACACCCCCCCGATCAATAATGTGTGCTAACAATACCTTCTCAAAACTCCCACTGGATGTGCAATGTCCAGTCTAGTACATACCATTGCATACATCAAACTGCCAACTGCACTGGCATGCAGAACATGGGACATGTCCTCTTCTTCTTCCTGTGCCTTGGGACACTTATCTGCAGATAACTTTACACCTATAGGAATAGGAACCTTGACCAGTTTACTTCCATGCATATTAAACCTCTGTAATATTGTCTCAACATATTTTCTCTGATTCAACCAGAGTTTCTTGTTTGCACGATCTCTTTTAATCTCCATTCCCGGTATGAAGTTAGCAGCACCGAGATCCTTCATGTCAAATTTGGAGGATAGTTGCGATTTCACCTCCTTGATAACATCCATGTTATTTCCTACCAACAACATGTCATTAGCATACAACACTACATAAATGAAGTGATTACCAACCTGCTTGGAATATACACAGTGATCAACCCTTCTTCTCACAAATCCCAATCTAGAGTGCAATTAGACATACCTTCAACCATTCCTTTACCGTGTAGTGTTTGAAGGCCCTTTTCTCCAATATGCCCCAGTCTTTGATGCCAAAACACGGTCTTCTTTCCAGGGATAGTATTGGTCTTGTCTTCTTTATTTGTCTGCTCATGGACAACAAAACTGTCACACCCATTAGTATAAGTGCTTCCCAACAACTTGTACAGATTTCCACACCAAAATCCCCTCATCAACACCATTGCTCCTTGTACCATCTTGGAAGTTCCCTTTCCAAATACAGTATCTACTCCTGCATCATCCAACTTGCTTACATATATTAGGCTCCTGACTAGTTTTGGAATGTGAAGAACCCCAGGGAGAGTTCTAATCCTTCCATATTTTAACAACAACTTAACCCTTCCACGTCCCATGATTTTGGTTGTTGAGTCATCTCCTAGGAATACATCACTACCATCGTATTTTTCATATTCAGAGAACCACTCCCTGTGGGGAGTCATATGGTATGACGCACCTGAGTCGATCAACCATACATCACAGTCTGCATGTGTACCTGTAGATGCCAGGTAAACATCACCTCCTTCTTCAGTGGAGGTTTCCGCCTCTGTGGAAGAGGTACTATCAGATCCCTTTAGTTTATCAACCTTCTTAGACTTGCAATCTTTCTTATAATTCATTTTTTTACCACACTTCCAACATTTCGTCAAAGATTTTCTTGGAGACTTAGATCTACCTATAGATTTAGGTCTCCCCCCTGAAGACTTACCAGGATTCCTGTCTTAGGTACGGCCTATTACAAATAAAGCATCTGTGCTATGACCATCCATGCTTTTTCGCCTCATCTCTTCAGATAACAAGGATGCAACTACATCCTCATACTTCAATGTAGATTGAATGGTACTACCAATTGCTACAACCAGATTATCCCAAGAGTCTGGAAAATAACATAACAAAGTAATACACTTATCTTCTTTTGCAATCATAATATTAATAGAGATAAGTTGACTTACCAGAGTATTAAAGCCATTTATATTTTCTGTCATAGAATCTCCATCTTCCATCCTAAGATGATACATCTTCTTTCGAAGAAACAACTTGTTTACTAGGGACTTTGATTGATACAAATTCCCCAACTTATCCCATAGTTCCTTGGTTGTAGATTCTCCCGAGACATTCAACAACACCGAATCTTCCAGACAGATTTGAATAGTACTCCTTGCTCTTCTGTCCAACTTCTCCCAATCTTCCTTCGACATACCAGTAGGCAGTGTACTAGTAGTCTATGTACTAGTAGGTTGTGTACAAGTTGACTGTGTACCAGTAGGCTGTGTACCAAGATCCACAATGATCCATTGTTCTTTGTCTACAAGAAGGTCCTCCATTTTGAGCTTCCATAGCTCAAAGTTTTTACCGTTGAACTTCTCTATCTCGATTCTAGAAGAGCTTTCCATTCCTCTTTCTACACTCAAATCTCCACTGCAAAAGCTCCCACTAAACCTAGGTTTATCACAGACCCAAGATAAACTTGATCTATCAAGACCGAGCCAAACCCTCAACAATAAAGGCATCCCTCTGAATCCAAAAATGAGCTATGATACCACATCTAAGTTTTAAACCTATGAAGTAAAGCAATGCATATAGATTCTTAAGCAAAACATAAATTAATCAATGGCTCATACACATAGTACATAGAGATTTATACCGGAAACCCTTAACCGGGAGAAAACATTTCAATGCTTCATTGTATTCATTTCACCATTCACCATACAATATATATACAATGTTTTTAGGTATTTAGTAGATACCAAAACCCTAATCCCTTAATCCGATATTAATTTAGAAAACCACTAAAAATAGAAAAATCCGCTAAAATAGAAAAAAACACAGTTGTTGAGTCTGACACGCCCACACACACACAAGCAAAGAATATAACACATACCCAACACAGAGAACCTAGATGTTAAAGGCTAGTGAGCCTATTTTTGTATATGTCTCATCATTAATATAAAATACATCGTTGCTCGCAGACCGACCACAATAAAAGAGAATGGGGGACTAAACTCCACTAGTTAGGGAAGGGGGAGGGGGGCTAAAAGTTAAAAAAAAAGGATAAACTAGGGAGCTTAATCCAAAAAGGAATATTATATTAATATTCCTTAAATCATAAAGTATGGATTTAATTATTTAATCCTAAGTTCTAAGGATGGGGACAAGTGGGCCAAAGTAGCTTCCAACATGACAAGTGTCAAGTTGGGAACATGCATACATATAGTTTGGACTTAGTTCATTTTTCAATTCCTTCCATCATTCAGTCATCCATTAAATCATTTTAGGATCATTCACTCACTCACTCAGTTTTCCTTTGTACCTTCTTGTCACTGTACCTGAACTTATATATGTACCCATACCTGTTTTTGTACCTGGTTAGCTTGGGAGCTGGACTGAAGAAGCAGGTTGTCAGGCCCATGGGATACTGAAGAGGCAGGTTGTCAAGCCTATGAAAAAATTCTCTCTAGGTGAGAGAATTTTTGGGAATTGATTTCCTAAAGGTGCTAAACTACATCTACAGGGCTCTGAGACTTCCTATCTGACCTGTTGTTGAAGCCCTGTAAGGGAAGTGGGGCAACCAAAGGACTATTGAGCAGAGAAGGGGCACACTTCATGTGGTTGGACAGGCATGTGGGGAATGAGGGACTGTATGTTGTTAGTTTGAGTTAACACCTGTGACAGAGTCTTTCATGTTGTTTAAGATCCATTAGCCTGTTTAGGAATCCCTTTACCCGGGTGGAATTTAGTCCCAGCTCGGGGGTGACCCTCTGCTGAGAGTGATGAGCAGTGTGGTCTAAGGCTGGGAGGTTCGTGGAAGGTCTGCACGCATTTGGTGATATTCTTACTAAGATAAGTGTCAATTGCATGATAAATTATATGTTGCATTATTATTTACGTGGTTATTTTTATGAGTTTATCCTATGTGTGGTTTATAATTGTCTCTATATTTATGGTATTTCCTGTATATGTTGCATGTTTATGTTTATTGTTATTTCAATATGAATCCGTTCATTTACAAAATGTATTTGTCTGTTTATGTTTTATATATAAATTTCCGCAAGAGTTATGTGTGTATATATTTTAATTGCATGCAGTTCTAAAACTTTATGTGGCATAGCTCAGTTGGATGTTTGGTATGTTACAATATGGTATCAGAGAACGAAAGTGTTTCCTGGAGTAGCATGGCCCAACCTGGGTGGCTGAGGATGTTACACCATGAACCTAGAAACAAAGTTGTCTACATACATAATATCAGGCATATTTGTTGTAAGATACAACAAATTGCCTACTAAACTTTTGTATAAGGTAGAATCCATTGTAGGTCCTTCATCTTTGTTTCTCAATTTTGTTCCTAGGGGTGTATGATTTTCTGTTGGTCTTCCATGCATAATCTTTTGATGATGTTTGCTGCATACTTTTGCTGACAGAAAAAAATTCCTTTGGTTGATTGGTCAACCTCAATCCCCAAAAAATATTTAATTATGCCAAGATATGTCATCTCAAACTCAAATTGCATGGCATCTTTAAAACTGGTTAACTCAAGATTTCCAGTATATATCATGTCATCAACATATAAACATACAATCATAATTTTACCGTGTTGATCAGTTTTGGTGTAGAGAGTTGGCTCATTTTGTCTTCTACCAAAATCACTCTTGATTAGGTAAGTGTCAATTCTATTTTACCAAGCTCTTGGAGCTTGGTTTAAACTATACAAAGATTTCTTCAACTGATACACTTTGGTTGGATGCTCTTTGACTTCAAATACATGTGGTTGATCCACATAGACCTCTTCTTCTAAGACACCATTAAGGAAATATGACTTGACATCCATCTGGTATACTTTCCATTTTTGTTGAGTTGTTATGGCTGAGAGAGTCCTTACAGTGTCCAACCTTTCTACTGGAGAAAAAGTTTCACCATAATCAATACCTGGTTGTTGTGAGAATCCTTTGGAAACAAGTCGTGCCTCGTGTTTTTCAATCTGTTCCTCTTCATTTAGTTTAGTTTTGTAAAAATAATTGACACCAATACTTTTCTTGTGTCTGATTAGATCAACAAGATCCCATGTCTTGTTCTTCTCAATGGAGTCAATTTCTTGGTTCATGGCTTGAACCCAATGTGGCTCTTTAGCTGCCTCTTTAAAATATGTAGGTTGACATGAAATTAATGCAAAAATATTGTGTTGATCAATGTCATCCAACTGTTGATGGATTTCTCTCAAACTTTGAGTTCTCTGATTTTGAAGTTCAGAGGATGAATTTCTTCTTGAAGAAGAGTTGTCCTGAGGAATTTCAGGCTGTCCTTGTACCTGCAATCTTGGAAGTGTTTTATGTCCTGAATTTTTTGTGTTTTCAGGAAATGGCAACAATGGATTTTGACTGTCCATAGGTCAATTTTCATACTCACTCCATAACTGATTTTCAAGAAATTTGACATCTCTACGAGAATTAGTTTCTTTGAAATTAGATTGTAGAGTTTGTAGGTTTTGATGTCTCACTGTAGTCAACAAAAATGCATTTCTCACTTCTATCATCAAGTTTCTTCCTCAATTTGGAAGGTATGTGAGTGAATGTTATGCATCCAAATGTCCTGAGATGAGCAACATTTAATTTTGTCCCACTCCATGATTCTTGAGGGACCTTCATCTTGAGACTAGTGGTTAGAGATCTATTCAGAAGATAAACTGAGCATGCTACTGCTTCAGCCCAAAATAGATTTGATAGACATTTCTCTCTAAGAAGGCTTCTTGCCATGTTCATTATTGTCTGATTTTTTCTTTCAGCCACTCCATTTTGTTGTGGAGTATACCTGGTTGTAGTTTGCATGACGATTTCTTATGATTTGCAGAAATTTGCAAATTCTTTGGATTTGTATTCTCCTCCTCCATCTGACTTGAGATTCTTCACATATTTCCCACTCTGTTTTTCAACTTCATCCTTGAATTCTTTGAACTTTGCAAAAGTTTCAGACTTATGTCTGAGAAAATAGATCCATATTTTCCTTCTAAATTCATCAATAAATGTTAGGAAATAAAGCTACCACCTATTGACTTTGTTTGCATTGGTCCACATAGGTTAGTGTGAACCAACTCTAAGTGTTGTTTGGCTTGAGTGGAGGACTGTGGAAAACTTGTTCTCTTATGTTTTTCAAGAATGCAAGACTCACATGGGGGGTTTTGCTCTTTGATGATAGGTAGGCCTTTGACCATGGAGTGCTTATGTAGAAGGATTAGAATCTGAAAGAGTAGATGTCCAAATCTTGCATGCCAAACCAAATTTTCATTGGGGGTGGATGCAATTTGTGCATATGATTGGATTAGATTTGCAGTTCTAAGGGTGAGAGGAAACATTCTATTTCTAGTCATGTGGATTTCATAAATCCATTTTTTGTTGGGGGTTTTGTCATATATCCTACACGATGCTCCCTCAAAAAGTACCTTATAGCCATGTTCAATAAGTTGTCCTACATTTAACAGATTATGTTTCAAATCTAGAACATGATAGACATTGTTTATGTCTTTCTTTACATTTTGTTTAGTAAGAATAGGTATAGTTCCTTTTCCTTGAACTTTGACTTGAGAATCATTTCCAAGTGTAATATCAGATGAAATGGAAGAATCAATGCATGAAAGTAAATATTTGTTACTTGTCATGTGATTGTTGCATCCACTGTCCACCAAACAAAGATATTTATGTTGTTCTTCAGTCTTGTGGCATGAGAGAAACATATCGTCTGAGGTTTCTCCTTCATGATTTGAGACATGTGCTCTGCCTTAGAGTTTCTCTGTTTGCTTGTTCTATCATTCAGATCCATAGTTCCCATACTTTTTTCTTTTATTTTTCATTTGATCTTCTCCCTCTGCCTCTTTGAGGCTGGAAATTCTGATTCTGGTTTTGTTGTCTGTGACCTTGGAAATTCTGATTCTGGTTCTGTTATCTATGACCTTCACTTGAGTGATGGTTACTTGGACTTCTCCCTCTTCCTTGGTTACCTCTACCTCTGCTGAAGGAGAATTGAGTCTTGAAGGCATTGGCTATTGACTCATATTTGAGATGTAGTCTGGTCTCATGTATCAATAGAGAGCCCATTAATTCATCTATTGAAAAATTTGACAGATCCTTGGATTCAAGGATGGTTGTAACAACCATTTTGAATTTATTTAGTAGACTTCTGAGGACTTTCTCAACAATTCTTTGATCAGGGATGCATTCGCTATTCAATTTGATCTAGTTTACAATTCACATGACTCTGTTCATAAACTGATCAATGTTTTTAGACTTTGACATCTTTAAAGTCTCAAAATGCGTCCTCAAGGTCTGCATCTTGACTTTTTTGACCATGTCATTTCCTTGGTAAGCTGACTTAAGGATGTCCCGGACATGTTTTGAAGTAACAATTCTTGTGATTTTTTAGAAAATCGAGTCATCCACCGAGTTTTGAATCCAGAATTGTGCCTTATTCTCTCAGTTCCTCAGTGTTTCCTGAGCAGTTCCCTGTTTATTGGTCATGGAAGAAAGGTTTGTTGGATCTGGTTCCACGTATCCAATATTCACTGGATCCCAACACTCTTGTTCTTGTAAGAAGAATCTCATTCTAAGAGACCAAAAATCATATTTCTTTCCAAGAAGAATCGGTCCTAAGTTGCTAGAGGTGGCCATCTTAAAAAAAATTGAACAAAGAAAATTTGTTAGAGATTTGTGTGCTTACCTGTTTCCTACGTGTAAAACCAGGTCCGTGAAATCCTCTGTGTGACTTTGGGCCAAAAAACACAGGGTAGACCACTTATTTAGTTTCGATATGGTTGGATGTGACTATCCGAGCACGAGATCTACAAATTCAGAGTTATGATCTCTTTTCTTTATCAACTATAGCCCCTCTAATGGCGGAATTGGGCTAACTCAGTTTACTCGAGAGACAAAAAAAATATAAATTCAACTTCTCATGTGACCAGGGGTTGGAAACCAAGTGCTTCGGGTCTTCGGGCATTTTCAATGCATAATTCGTACAATCCTTTGGAGTGTCGTATCTTTGAAGTGAGAGATATTCCTCCACGTGTCCTCTTGTTTTGGATGGTGGAGATTTACTTCGGGTGTTCGGGATTCAAGATTTTTCTTCTTCTTGCTCGCACAATCCTCCAAAGTGTCGTATTTTCGAAGTGAGAGATCTTCCTCCATGTGGCCTATTGATTTGGATGGCTGAGATTTACTTTGTAAATTCAGGCTTCGGGTGTTCCGAGGTGCACAACACCACAAACCTATGAAGTGTTAACCTTCCAAAGTGTCAGATATGTCGATGCGTGTCGTCAGCCTTCAGTGTCTCAGATTTATTTCAGGACTTAGGGTCATTCTTTCTCCAGTGCTTCGCTCCGCAAGACCTTCCGGAGTGCTAATTATATGAAGTGAGAGATCTGGCGTCGTTTGTCCTCGTTGATGGAAAGTCCAGATGAACTCCGGGCTTGGAGCCTTCGGGAGTTCTGGCTTCTCGCATCTGTCTTCCTTCCGAAGTGGTTATCCGTCAGAGTGCAGGATCTCTTGCCATGTGTCCACTTTGATCAACGATCTGGATCTACTTCGTCTCTTCGGAGCTTCAGGACTTCAGGAGTCCTTTACTCATCTTCTTCTTGCTTTGTCCCGGAGTACGAGATCGCCTGACACGTGTACCTTGCTTTAAGATCAACGACCTCAAGTGATTGCAGAGACTCAACTCACTCACTCTTTAATTTCCTTCCCGATATCTTCAAAGAGAAGATGCTCGTCCGTAGTGGAAACATTATCCACTATTGATCTGTTGATCTAGAAATATCAATGATCCTAAGTGATTGTGGGCTTACAACTTTCACAAAATTTAATTTCCTTCCCAATCCCCACAATGCGAAGATGATCGTTTGTAGCAGTATCAATATGCATCGTTGATCTATTGATCTGACAAGATCAATGATCTTAAGCGATTGCGGGCTCACAACTTGCAGAAAAATTAGTTTTCTTCCCGATCCTCACAATGCCTCCCCACCGTCGATCTCTATCCAATGAGATATGACAGTCGTGACTTATTCTTTGCTTGATATAATGGTTGATCTATCTCTCGTTCAGATCTTAGGGCTAGAAAAAAAAATTCCTTAGCTGTGGGCTCGTCGTTTTTTATCTTAATTAAAGGCTCATATATGTTCCCATGTCCAATCTCACGCCAAAAGTAGCTTTTCCTTTTCTTCTTCTACAAACTTTATCCTTAAGAAATAATTTCATGAATCTTTCACAAATTCTTTAAATGCTCACAAATCTTTAATTGTTTCATCCTTCTGCAGCTCTGTTGCCTCATGCTTGTTGTCTCGAACGATCTTTTGAGCATACTTCAGACTGTGAACTTCTCTCCAAGCTCTGTGAAGAATATTGTGTCCCGTGCTCTCGTCTGTGAGACTGTGTAATCTCTGCATTCTTCTTCTTGTGATCGGGATGCTCTTCAGGCACTATGAAGAGGCTTACATCCTAAGCTTTGATACCATGACAAAATGAGAAGCAAAGAAGATAATATGGAGAAGAAGAAATTGTGAACAAGAATGAGCAAAGTGCCTAGCGTCGAGTGCATCACATTAAGGGAAAAGAGCTGAGCTAAATAAGCTCGAGCAAATAAAGAAGATGAAGAAACAAAAAAAGAAATCCTAACTAACTCGTACAGTTGGCTAGGACAACTAGTGGTGTACAGTCACATACTGTTGAGGTTACAATTATAACTAACAGTTTTAATATAGAATTATTGATCATCACATTCAACGACGTGAACCAGGAGGAATGGTATGTCTTATTCTTGGGCTATGATCCATCAAAGAAACAACAACCATTGTTTTTAATTTCATACTTCCACCAATAACCTCAACGAACACTTTTCCAAAAGGAGATCCATGTACCTTTCAGTCATCGGTTGCAACTTCAAACCACCGAATTTCTCTTGGAAAATACTTTCTTTCAGGAGTCGAAATCGCAATCCCTATTCCTCGACGACCGACTATCTCAACTCAGATATCTCAAGCTTCAATGAATGAGAAGGAATGAAGCAAACAATACAAGAGAATAGACATTAAAACATAAGTATTTCTTCCATATATACAACTTTTCATTCTACAACTAAATTCAAAAACAAAATTATCTTACACTAAGACGAAAGTGATCTTAAAATAGACTAATAACAAATAAGTATTTTATAAGTAACATAACTAGAAAGATACCTACTAATTCTCTGAGAAGAGGATGCTCTTTTGAGTTGTGAACTTTCCTCTCAATCGTATTTATCATGAAAATTCCATACCATTGTGAGAGTTGTGCGCTCCAATCAACTCCACCAGAAAGTTGAATTGAGAAATTATCTCTCCATTATTAAAATAATCCTTATATTCTAAAAGAAAGAATATCCAATATTTTATAGCTGGTTGACACAGTTATTTAGACCTTCTTATGCTCAACCAGAGTAATTATCCATTAACAATTATCTATTATGCATGTGCTTTCAATATTATGATGTCGTTAATTTTATCAATTTAATTTAATTGTTTTTTAAGTTGACTCAACATTCAAGGCCTTTTTTTTCCAGCCGAAAAATCGCACGAATTATATTAATATATAATTTTTCAACATTACAATATCTCATAAAAAATATCATGTAAATTCCCTCTCCACCTATCATCAGTAACAATGGACCTACCTTTCGACGGTTTATTGTCAACAGTGAGGCTCATCCTCTCCTTCCTGTTCAAAAACATTTTTTCTTTCTATCAAAGTTACATAACAGCCGAAAACACCAGTGGGCCTGAGTAGCTTTAAAAGATGTCAAAATGTAAATCTGTTCCAACATTTTTCCCATCCCATGAAGCATATGTTAGTCTACCTCTTGTAGTCTCCAATGCTTGTTTCAAACACTTGTCCGCCTCCATGTTTGCCTCCCTGAATATGTGCTGAAAATAAATGCCTCTAAATGACGAAGTCACCTCCTTAATCTTGTCTTTCCAGCCTTCGATATTTATTGCTTGTAGATTTCCTTTTTTTTGTAGGCAATCTATAACTATCTTGGAATCGCCTATTAGCTTGATGTACTGGATGTCTAATTTCTTTGCTAAGAAAAGTGAAGCCCAAGTGCCCAACAGTTCAGCTTTAGTATTTGTTCCAGCTCTGCCATTAAAATTCCACCTGTAATTGGTCAAATCACTGCAGAAAATGGTGCCACCTGCCCCACAATTTGAACCTCTATCCACTGAAGCACCATCAAAAAAATCCAAAGAATAACCATTTATCCTGAAAATAGAATTTAATCTTAAGCTTTTGGTTATCATTTTTGTACCATTGGGAAAATTCCGAAGCATATTTAATGTCCTATGGGCTACTGACCAAGTAGAAGGCCCTTTACCTTCAAATAATAGGTTGTTACGCTCGAGCCAAATATTCCACCACACCAGTGTTGGAAGTCTTTTTGTCATTGCCTTGTTACCAATCCATTCTTTCATGCATTGGTTTATGGTATTACCAGTCCAAATATATATTGTATTTTGAAGCTGAGCACAGTTAGCCCAAACCAAAACAACAAATGGACAATGAATAAAAAAGTGAGCAATATCTTTGTCATTTTGATTACATAGCAGGCAGATGCCCGACCCAATCCACCCTTTGGCTTGAAGTTTGTCCTAGGTTGATAATCTACCCTCCACCACCAGCCAGAAAAAGAGAGTAATCTTCAATGGGATTCCCCATTTCCAAATGTTTTTCTTCCACCCCTGACGAATCGGAAGGTTCATAGTTGAAAGGATAACATCATAAGCATTATTCACCCAGAGGGTTCCTGAGCCATCTCTCCCGGACCACAATAGCGAATCATTTGTTCTTGTCAGAAGAGAAACCCTTGCCATGTTTAACTTTTCCATATACTCATTCCAGCCAGTTGCAAGAGCCCCAGTTAATCCCAGATCTGAGTTTCTCCTCCAATAATCCGTGTGCGTCCTAGGAGACCGAAGGATGGCAACTTGTGACAAGTTATAAATCTGAATGGAATTCAAGAAAAGGATAATCGCCGAATTTAGGATGGATCGACTGCCTATACCTAGGATTTTGTCTTTGCCAATGATGATTTGTCTGCCATCTCCAGGCTTCCAACTAAGCCATTGAAATACAATGGGAAGAGATCGAAGGAAACTGGCCCACATTCAAGAAACAAATCGATAATTGTATGATGGCCTTCTGAGCCAACTAATAAGAGACTTGTTATGAAAGTATTTTTCAAATAATACCTGCTGCCAAATGATTATCTATGTTAATAGTCTCCAAAGTGTTGCCGAAATCAATGCTGAATTAAAAACATAAGGATTGAGGAGCCCCTAGCCCCCATTTCGTTTTGGTCTGGACAAGATCTCCCACCTGCAAAGATGAAAATGACATGAATCTATTTTCCCATTCCATAAATAGTGAAACATGAGTTTGCGAATCTTGTTAAGGCTGGTGCGAGGGATAGTCTCCAAGGACATCCAAAAAACTGAACATTCAAGGCCTATTATGCTACCATCACATCAATTGCATAAACCCCACCATCTTTTAGTCATGGTTGATCACATACTTATCTTAAATTCAATTATACTTAAAAAAATTCCAAATTCCAAATTCAAGAGCATGTTTGATACAGTCACTAAATTTAATTTAATATTAATTTTCTTTAAACTTGATAAGCTAGACCTTCTTATGCTCAACCAGAGTAATTATCCATTAGCTTTTATATATTATGCATATGCTTTCAATATTATGATGTCATTAATTTTATCAATTTAATTTAATGGCGTTTTAAGTTGACTGAACATTCAAGGCCTATTATGCTACCATCGCATCAATTGCATAAACTCCTCTATATTTTAGTCATGGTTGATCACATACTTATCTTAAATTCAATTATACTTAAAAAAAAATCCAATTTTAAGAGCATGTTTGATACAATCAATACATTTAATTTAATATTAATTTTCTTTAAATTGGATAACAATAATCATGAAAACGACTCAAGAAGAAACCTAAAAAGGATGAGAAAGAGAGTTAAGTGTTATAATCATAAGTATCTAGCTATGATGTTATCTTCACTTTTGTTACATACTTCCTACTTTTTGTTGAAGATAATCTTGATGATTAGTTTGTCATAAATGTCATGCAACTTGTTTTGACTTTCACCTAGGATAGTTGTTGATCCTCTTAAATATATTTTAGCTAGTCACTGGAATTTTAATGCCCGTGGTAGTAGTGGGTAAGATATTTTGCAAGATAGTTTTTTTTAAATAGAAGAGTTGTAGTCATATTTGTATGGAGAAGATAGGTAGAGAAAATTATTGAACAGAGGAAGAATAGAAAGTGCAACAACACTAATTGTAAAAGATTTCAGTTGGCAATATAAATATGTATTTTCTTGCATTTACAACAATTTGGTATACTCTGTTTTTACTCTGTTTTTCTCTTTGTTTTCACTCTGTTTTCTGAAAACTTGTTTCTTCTCCAATAGATTGGTATCAGAGCAGGTTTTAGGAGGTTTTTGGTCGTTACATTGTTGTTCTTTGAGATGGATAGCAACAATAGCATGTGGCGACAAGTACCATAGTTTGATGGAAAACATTATGATGTCTGGTGCATCAAAATGAAGACCATTTTCTGCTCTCAAGAGTTGTGGGAGCTTGTTGAAAATGGCTTCCCTGATCCTACAGGCTAGGTTGCATTCAATAGACTTAGTCAAGATGAGAGAAAAAAATTGAAGGAGAATAGGAAGAAGGATTCAAAGGCCCTTTATTTTATACAAACAATGATAGGAGACTCCATTTTTCCAAGGATAGTAGCAACTACAAAATCCAGACAAGCATGGGAGACTTTGCAAAATGTATACCAAGGAAACATCAAGGTAAACATTGTCAAGTTACAATTTTTAAGAATAGATATTGAAACTTTGAAAATGATGGAGTCTGAGTTAGTGAATGATTTATTTACTCGCACAATGAGCCTGGTTAACCAAATTAAAACTAATGGAGACATTCTTGAGGATCAAAGAATCATAGAAACAAACTTGACAAGTATTCCTCCCAAATGTGATCCTATTATTGTTGCAATAGAAGAGTCAAAGGATTTAACTCAAATGTGTCTTGATGAGATTATGAGTTCCTTTCAAATCCAAACAAAGGTTGAATAGATCAACTACTATATCTTATGAGCAAGCTTTTATATCTCGAGTTTTAGTTAGAGGAGGAGGTAGATCATCGAGCAATAAAGATGGTGTTGTTAGAGGTGGTGGAAGTGGAAGTTTTAGTAGAAGTTGTTGGACAACTAAGAGTGGGGATGAATCAGTTGTTACTATGCTTAAACAATTATACCCATTTTAAATTCTTCACAGAACACTCAATGACGATCACAATTATGCAGGGAAGTAATAAATAGAATATTAAACATCAATCACACACATGAAATACACATAGATAGATATTTCCTGAGGAAACCCATAAAGGGAAAAACCTATTCTTATTGATATGATAAGTAATATTTATTTTCTTTACATTATCATTCTTCTCAGCACCAACTCATTGTGAGGCTACCACCTCTGTTTTGCAAGCTTCAACTTGTTGAAAGCACCAACTCCCTGGATTCTTTATCACCCACTATAAGGAAGAACCAACTCCCTAAGTGTTCCAACACCAACTAGATGGAAGCACCAACTTCTAGTCACACAGGCACCGACCTATATAACAGAGAATGGTAGTTCTCCCTTGCACCACCCTGCCACCCTGGTTTTTCTGGATGCAACCAGATGGAAGCTAAAAATCTCTGTGTTCAAGCACCCACTTGAACCTATGAGGAAAACAATTCTCCCTAGAACCTCCCTACAACCCTGATTATAAATATTTTCTATTGAAACTTATTACAGTGATACAATGTTCATCAATGCCTTACTAGTCTCATCACTATTCTGATACACTGCTCTGCTCTGCCAGCCTTAGTATCTTCCTGCTCAAATTCTTCTTTGAGATTTCTGTTCTTTTGCTTTGTCTCTGCATACGCACCTTGGCTTCCTCTTCCTCTCTCAAATATCCATATCTTTTCTATGCACTACGCCTCTTCTGTGCATTTCGGTTGTTGTCCACAACATGATTTTTCCTGTGTGAAATTACTCTCAACAGAAGCAACCTGCACTTCTTTGTTCTGCGTATATTTATAATGCCAAGTCCTCTGCCAGATCATATAGCTAACTCTTTGTCCCCTCTGGTGGTTACGCTAAGTTTGTTCTTCATCCATGGCCGTTATACTAGGACTGTTCATCATTAGTGGTCGTTCTTGAGATTCTTTGGCTTCTCTGGCAGCTATAGTCTTCGATGCTTTTCCATCTGTCAAGGGTCTCTATGATGGGTCTGCATTCCACTGGAAGTTACCTCAACACTCTTCATCTTCTCTAGCGATCACCCTGATATTCTTCAAATTCTCTGGTAGAAGCAATCAACCATTTTCTGCAGTTACTGAGAGTACCTTCTTGCACTTATCCCTTTGGTGCTTTTTCCCTTCCTGAGAAAACTACACAATGGGTGTTTAGATTTTCTGGCTAAGCCCCTTCCTTTCACATGACCATCGACGGTGACTGTTTTCCTAACCAATAGTCATTTGGTGATTTTGCATTTTGGTTGATCAACTATGCGTCACCTTGGTTCTCCCGACTCGCGAAACTCCAAAATGGAGCCTAGCACCACTATCTCCTTCCCTTCTCTCCAACTGACGTGACCACTAGCTGTGACCAGGGGGCAAGCACGAGGGTGCTTCGTGATTTCGCATATCGTGACCTCATACTGTGAGTTGCTTCCAAACTCATGATACATGAAACTTAGAAATACTTCATATCAGATCAATGGTCCAGATCTTTCCCTTTGATCGACGACTGCGATCAAATCACGATTTTGCGTTTCGTGATTTCCTGCTATGAGTTGCCTCAAATCTCTCAACTCACGAAACTCCGAAATCCTCCATATCAAATCAGCGGTCGAGATTTCACGGTGATCCGATGGCCTAGATCATTTCACGCCTTTGCATATCGCGAGTTCCTACAACTCTCATGTTTGACTTCTTCAGCTCGCAAGTCAGCGAAATGATGATCTCTTTCCACATGTCCTATGGATCCAACGACCTAGATAATTTCGTGACTTCGCATATCGTGAGTTCCTACAACTCTCATCTTTGACTTCTTAAGCTCACGAGTTAGCGAAATGTTGATCTCTTGCCACATGTCCTATGGATCCAATGACCCAGATCATTTCGTGACTTCACATATCGCTAGTTCCTACAACTCTCACCTTTGACTCCTTTAGCTCGCGAGTCTGCGAAATGTTGATATCTCGCCACGTGTCCTTTGGATCCAACGATTGCTATTCCTTCGCGCTCTGATCCGACGACTGAGGTCTAATATCCTCCTCTGCATGCTCCTCCTATCTAGGCTCCGATCTAACGGACATCGTGTATTCTGGATTGGTGATCCAACGACTACTCTCGCTCCTCCTCCTAATCTTTGGAATTCTCAAATCTTTAAGTGTCAAAGGTCACGACCTTTGATCCTTCTGTGAGCCTCGATGTATGGGATCTCGTCTCTCAGGATGCTATCTGTTTTGAGCTTTGGTAATGGAATTCACCTTGGCCCTGGCGCCCACTTGCGCTCTGCATGCAACTCTGCACTATTCCTTCTCATCTTCTTGACCTTTTTCTTCTATGTCTTCACGACTGGATGTTTTTCTTTCCATGTACACTCTATTTGTAAACCTTCCATCATCGTTATTTTTCTTGCCATTAATGACAAGCACACTCTTCCTATAAACATGCCAACAATCTCACCCTTTGGCATTGATGGCAACGTTTAATGGTTGCATTATTCTGCTTAGACCTCCAACTGTAGCATCCACACCTTTTCTCCCCTTTTGACATCAATGTCAAAGAAAAACATGCTCCCCCTGAGTTTTTGGAGTACTTTTCAGAGGTATCAAATATTCAATCAACACATACTCTCCCTGACAGGATGGACTCTCTTAGATTGAGAGTGGGGTCACACCCAACTTCTGGCGTAGATACTCAAACTGAGCTTGTGCAAGCGGTTTAGTGAAGATATCAACAATTTGATCTTTGGATGGAATATAATGCACAGAAACCACAGAGTTGGTTACATGTTCCCTCAAGAAGTGATACTTTATGGGTATATGCTTGGTCTTGGAGTGAAAGACAGGATTCTTTGTCACACTAATTTCACTGGTGTTATCACAATGAATTGGGATTGGTGCAGTGTATTTTACCTCCAAGTCTGCAAGTGTCTGAATCATCCACAATACTTGGGTACAAAAATTGGCAACTACAATGTATTCATCTTCTGTAGTTGATAAGGAAACAGAACCTTGCTTCTTGCTCAACCATGATACAAGGGAATATCCTAAGAAGAATGCACCTCGACTCGTGCTTTTCCTTTCATCCACACAGTTAGCCCAATCAACATCTGAATAGATTGATAGTTAAAAATTATTATTCCTAGGATACCATAGGCCATAGTCCATTGTTCCTTTCAAGTATCTGAATATTCTTTTGACAACTAACAAATGACTATGCTTAGGTGTGGCCTGATACCTTCCTACCAGTCCAACAACATGCATTATGTCTGGATGGGATGTTGTGATGTACAATAGGCTACCTATGATAAGCTTATATGAACTCTGATCAACATCAGGTGAGCCATCACCCTTTCTTAACTTACATCCAGTGACCATAGGTGTGCTAGTAGGTTTAAAATCTTCCATTTGAAACCTTTTTAACATTTCTCTTAGATATTTTTCTTGAGAAAGAAATATTCCTTCATACCTCTAAGTAATTTGTAGGCCAAGAAAAAATGACAGTTCCCCTATCATAGACATTTCAAATTTAGACTGCATGGCAGAAGAAAACCATTGTACCAGTGAAGCCTTATTACTACCAAAGATGATGTCATCTACATAGACCAACACAATGAGCAAATAATTACCCTTTGTTTTGATATATAGATTGTTGTCAACTTTTCTTCTCTTGAACCCTTTGTCTTGTAGGTACGTATCCAGTCTATGATACCAGGCATGAGGAGCTTGTTTCAACCCATAGAAGGCTTTCTTCAGCTTGTAGACAAAGTTAGGATTATCTGACAGTTGGAAACCCTCTGGTTGTTCCATATAGACTTCTTCTCTTAGATCTCCATTTAGAAAAGATGACTTGACATCCATTTGATAGACTTTAAACTTCTTATGACAAGCATAGGCAATAAAATTTCTAATAGCTTCTAATCTTGCTACAAGTGCAAATGTTTCATCAAATTCCAGTCCTTCTATTTGAGCATATCCTTTGCAGACAAATCTAGCCTTATTTCTTACAATATTTCATTGCCCATTCATCTTATTTTTGTAGACCCATTTTGATCCTATTACATTTTTATTTGCTGGCCTAGGAACGATTTCCCAAGTGTCATTCTTTTCAATCTGGTCTAGTTCCTCATTCATTGATTTTAACCAATTTACGTCTTTACTAGCCTCATTGAAGTTCTTGGGTTCCACCATGGATATGAAGGCTATATGCTATTGCTCAGTGTTTTTGATTATCCTTCTCTTGGTTTGTACACCTTTAACTTTTTCACCAATTATATGACTTGCAGGATGATTCTTTTGATTAATTATGGAGGAAGAATTTGATGTTGTCTGTTGATTTAAGTCTGCCTGATTATTTGCATCTTCATCTGAATCAGAGTCTTCTTGTTCTAATTCTTGGACCTGTTCAACTTCAAATTCATCTATATCCTTTGTTGTTGATTCAATATTGTTCACCTCTTTTTCTGGGATTCCTTCATCAACTTTTATGTCAATACAATTGTTATCACTGAAATTTCGTCCGCGAATGGTTACAGGAATCCAGCATCTTCAAACCGTTATGAGGTCACCCATGGACCAAAATTACCACAAAATCATTTCCAAAAGGTCCAAAACTATACAACCAGTGATTAAATTATGGTGCGCTATGACTACATAGGGCGCGCACGTGCACACATGCACCATCCAGAAACACACGAAAAGAACACATGCACATGATGCGTGATTGTGGTCGCTAAAAGCCGCGCACACTTGAGAACGACGCATTTATGAGATTGGTCGGCCTCCCACCCACTTCTGGTTCATCTTCCAAGTTGATTTGACATCCAAATCGGCTGGATCCGACTGGGTGGCTGGTCAAAGACCTAAAAATGCCCTAAACAACCCCTTTTCACACTATAAGCTGGTTGCACAATACCTCAAAGTGATGCTATAAAACAAGGCCATGGGTGCAATACATTTTCAAGGAATTCATTTGCAAGGTTATGCTACTTCTATTCTCTTAGGTAATCCTCTTTTCTCATCAAGAGCATACTAGCATCATTACATTTGGGCAATCCATCTCACCTCTTGAGTGGATTACCTTGGGATTCTTTCACCATTTATTTCAAAGTTGTAAGAAGAGCTTAGTTGTGGGGGTCCAAGAGCCCTCCCTTGGAGGAAGAAGGGACCCAAAGTCCTCTTTCTTCTTGGTGTTTTCTTTTCACTAATATAATCCTTTCCATTGGTGACATGAGTCTTATTGGTTTTTTGTTCTTATGTCCTTATGCTCAATAGTTTAATTGTTCTTTCATTTCTTAGTTTAATTCTTATCTTAGTCTTTTATGTTTCTTTTTCTAACCCTTTCCTTCACTGTTGTCTTTCTTAGCTAACCCAAATAAGCTTGTAAGCACCTATGTTTTGCTCATTTAGGTGACAAAAGAGGCGCAACAACACTCAACCAATTTATGCAACCTCTTATTATGGCATTTGTATCTTTTACTATTTGTAGAATACCCTAAGAAGATGCCTTCATTAGCCCTGTCATCATACTTTCCAAGGTTCTCATTATTATTTTTTATGTAGCACTTACTCCCAAAGACTTTGAAGTGTTTGATTGAAGTGGGTCTTCCATACCACAGTTCATAAGGTGTCTTGTCACTATGTGGTCTGAGGTGGGATTTGTTAAGAACATGGATTGTTGTGTGTATTGCTTCTACCCAATAGGTTTGACCAATGTTATTCTCATTCATCATTGACCTGGCCATTTGATGCAGGGTTATGTTTTGCCTCTCAACTACTCCATTTTGCTGTGGAGTTCCTATGATTGTGTATTCTCTCTTGATCCCATTTTTATCACATAATTCCTTAAAATCACTAGACATAAATTATCTTCCTCTGTCTGATCTTATTGCCTTTAACCTCTTACCAGTTTGATTCTTAGTTAATTCCTTAAATATTTTAAATTTCTCAAATGCTTCAGCTTTTTCTTTGAGAAATAAACCCAAGTAAGTCTGGAGTAATCATCAATGATCAGCATAAAGTAGTTTTCATTCCCCATGCCTTCCTGTATTGATGGTCCACATAAATCCATATGAATTAATTAGAGTGGTTTCTCTGTTGAAGTAGAGCTCTTGGATTTAAACTGAGTCCTGGTTAGCTTTCCTACTTGGCAGGGTTTACACACAGAGTCTTGTGGCTTTGATATTCTTGGAAGATCTTTTACTGCCTCAAGATTTTTGAGCTTGATTAAGTGATCAAAGTTTAGATGTCCAAGTCTCCTATTCCATAACCATCTTTCATCATGTTTTCTTAGATGACACTCTTCTCTATCTTATTTTAGCACATATACATTATTATCTGTCCTTATGCCTTTAGCCACCACTTGTCTTGAGTTTACAGACTTTATCTTGCAATCCTTGAAAGTGAACACCACTTCACATCCTCTGTCACACATTTGACTTACACTGAGAAAATTATGTTTCAACCCATCCACAAGAAGAACATCCTGGGATTTTCCTTTACCATTACTCAAACTCACCATCCCTTTACCCTTGATTTTACCAGGAGCATCATTTCCAAAGATTACATTTCCTGATTTTCTTTCACTTAGAGACATAAACTTACTTTTGTCTCCTATCATATGTTTGGAGCATCCACTGTCAATATACCAGGGGTTCTTTTTTCTTTGAGCTGACAATACTAATCCACAATTGTCACTTTCTTTCTTCTTCCAAACCTTGACATTTTCAGCAGAGGGAGTCAGATCTGATTTATAGTTCCATAAGAAACAATTTGCAACTTTATGTCCATAATTATTGTAGGTGTAACATCCTGGTTCATTGAATAAGGGATCATAATGGTTGTTATGCTTAACTTGTATCCTTTTCCCAGCCATCACATGGTTTGCAGTCTGTGATTGTTTGTTACTTGGCTGTCTCATTCTTTGTTGCAACGGATATCTATTCCTCGAGTGCTTTGATTGCTCATATCTAAATCTTAAAGAACAGTTTACAACTTTGTGACCAAAGTTAGAAAAAAAAAAACAATATCCATAGAAAAATCCTTTGTACTTTGAATATGGTTGTCTTCTTTGAGAAGGTTGATTTCTTTGTTCTACAGATTCAGTTCTGGCACTTTTTCTTTCACTCTTCCTTGGCAGTTGATTATCTTCCTTTGTTTCTACATATTTGTTGTTGTCAATGAATGTAGACTTGACAAACTTGATGGATTCTTTCTTGCTTGGCTGACTACAACTTGATCCTTCTTCATAACCCAAACCACTTTTCAAATTTGGATTCCTTTGTTGATTCAGAATGGTGGTTAATCCTTCTAAGGCTTTAATGCTTGGAATATTTTGGAGATACAATCCTTTTAACTTCTCCATCAATTTTCTAGTTTTTACTACCTCTTCTTCCAAGGATTCACATCTTGCCTTCTTCTTTGATAACTGTTGTTTCATAATTTCCTCTATTTTATTTGCCTCTTCTAACTCAACCTTTAGAAAGGCAAAGTCTTCATCAGGTTTTTTAGCATTCTTTTCAAACTGCATCAACAATTGTTTTTGTTTTCTCTTCTCGAGTCTGAGACTGTCAATCTCTTCTAAGTCACAGATTAGTTCACCTTCCATATCAACCACAACTTATTCATCATTAACATCACTTCCTGTGTTTTGATTAACATAATCCTCTTTGGACATAAGCACAAATTCATTAACCTTATCTTCACCATCAAAATCATTATCTGTGTCTCCTGAAGAATCATCATTGTTTACACATAAAATTTTATTTTTATCAAATCTCTTGGATTTATACTTCTCTTCACCTTCAAAGTTATCTTCCTTCTTCTTGTGTGGACACTTATATCAAAGTGACCTATCCTTCCACAGTTAAAAAAATTGAAGGGAAACTTGCCTTGATACTTTCTTGATCCTTTCTTTAGTCTTCTCACAATTTTTTCTTCAATTTCATCATGCTCAGAATCCTCATTCTTGTCTGCTTTAAAATATGCTTCTCTAGAGGTGGGTTTATCTTTAACTATCCTCATTTCATATGCAGTCAACGTTCCTAGAAGTTGATCAAAAGACAAAGCTTTTAAATCATTGATTTCTTCTATAGCTGAGACCTTTGGGTTGAACCTATCTAGCAGAGATCTCAAAATTTTCTGAACTAAAGAGGTTTCCTCAATTTTTTCACCAAGTGCTTTCATTGCATTTACTAGTTCTTCAACTCTCAGAAAGTACTTCCCAATAGTTTCATCTTCTTTCATTTGTAGTTGTTCAAACTATACTCTGTAGTTTTGAATATTGGCATCTTTTACCTTCTCATTGTTAAAATAATGTAACTGCAAAGTGTATTCTAGTTATTATTGTGGAATTATTCATTAGATCAATCCCCATTGCGTATTGATCATGTCGAATATTGTAAAGGATTGAATCCCCTTTTGCGGAATTGGTCAAAATATAATTGTAATACGCAGAATAAGAAGTCGGCCCCAGAATATATTAAAGAGCCCCCAGAATATATTAAATGTGGTTATAACCACCCAGATTGAGAAGTCGCCCCTGCCAGTGAAGAGACACTTCCACACGTGCCGAAATTGTATAAATAAGGAGGCTAGCGCCTCACTTAGATACACACTCACTTGTTCATTGAGGAGCAAGTTTCAGAGATGCAGTTGGACGAGAGAGAGAGAGAGAGAGAGAGAGAG
>SNQJ01S0006691.1:14312-26925 GCA_010110895.2 Picea sitchensis | reverse complement strand
ATCTTGTACTTGAACATTTATGTGGGGTAAAAGGAGGTTGCCCCCTCGAAGAGGCTTATTATCTGAAATTATCTCTTTTTCAAGGCGTTGAGTACTTATTCTGAGGTTTTTCTATGCTATATTGATATTTGGTTCTTAACATACCTCCTATGGAGTTATCAAATGGAACACAAGGTATTACCACAGTGATACCTCAAAGAATTGGCATTCAACATGGAGAACAAGGAGTCACGCAAGTGACATCTCCATCGACAAGTTCCCAAGTTGTCCCCTTGGAAACTCCTCCAACAAGAACTCCTAGCACAAAAGGAAAAACCAATCCATCATCTTCAAGGTATCATGGCAATGATAGCTCAAGAAAAACAAGAAGCTTGAAGGAGATATATGAAAAATCTAGGTATGAAGATGATGATAATGAATTGGTGATTTTTGCGTTATTTTTTGAACTTGATCATATTTACTTTGAGGATGCGGTAAAAGAAAGAAAATGGTATCATTCCATAGATGACGAAATGAAAGCAATTGAGAAAAAAGAGACATGGGAACTAGTAAATCTTCCAGTAGGAAAATAAGTTATTGGTGTGAAGTGGGTTTATAAAACCAATAATGATGTAGAATGAAGAATTGAAAGACACATAGCACAACTTATGGTCAAAGGGTATAAACAACAACACGGAAGAGATTATAATGAAACCTTTTCTCATGTATCACGGATGGAAACAATAAGAGTTGCCTTGGAAATAACAGCTCAATACAAATTGAAACTCCACCAGATTGATGTAAAATCAAAATTTCTCAATGGAGTGTTAAAGGAAGAAGTATATGTTGAACAAACCCCCGGTTTTGAAACTCTAGGACTTGAGAAGAAAGTGTATAAGTTGAAGAAATCATTGTATGGGCTCAAGAAAGCACCCAGGGCTTGGTATAACCACATTGACTCATACTTTTGAGCAATGGTTTTAGTAAAAGTACTAGTGAGCCAACACTTTACATCAAAATCAACAATGAAGGTGAAATTCAAATTATTTTCTTCTATATAGATGATCTGATTTTGACAGGAAATATCAATTTGTCCATAGAATAATTCAGAACAACAATGAAGAAAGAATTTGAGATGACAAATATGGGCTTATTGTGATACTTTCTTGGTATTGAGGATAAACAAACAAATGAAGGTATATTCATATCTCAAACCAAGTATGCACGGGATATCTTGAAGAGATTTATGATGTTGAATAGCAAGCCAACGCTAACACTAGCAACAACATGTTTGAAGCTAAGCAAAGTTGATTGCAGTAATAATGTGGATCCAACATTTTATAAAAGTATGGTTGGAAGCCTTATGTATCTAACAACAACAAGACCTGATAGCATCTATGCAGTCTATCTAATCTCCAGGTTTATGGAAACTCCAAAGGAAACACACTTGCAAGCAAGAAAGATAACTTTAAGGTATGTGAATGGCACCAAAAGCCATGGAATTTTATATATTGCAACAAATAACTTTTAAATAGTTGGGTACATTGACAATGATTGAGGAGGAAATGTAGATGATCGAAAGAACACATCTGGATAAGTGTTCCAAATTGGGTCAGGAGCTATTTCATGGGCTTCAAAGAAACATCCCATTGTGTCACTTTCCACAATAGAAGCAACGTATGTGGCAACAAATGCAAAAACTTGTCAATCTATATGGTTAAGAAGGATACTATTAGATTTGAATCAAGAATAACATGAGGGAACACCAATATTCTGTGATAATCAATCCTCTATAGTGTTTCATAGACACAACAAACACGTAGCCATAAGGTACCATTTCATAAGAGAATTGGTTGAGATTGGAGAAATAAATTTGGAATTTTGCAGGTCAGAGGAGCAACTTGCAGACATATTCACAGAAGCATTGTTGAAGGAGAATTTTGAGCAACTAAGAGAATATTTGGGACTCATCGACCTCAACAAATACTTGAATGGTACCTCAACTGTCACTTCAATTTTTCAATCGTAAATTTGATTTGCAGCTATCCCTCATGCGGTTATTACCAGTTTAGGGATGTCAAGCTTAAGGGGGAGTGTTGAAGATAAGCATGATGATCAATTTGTCATAAATGTCATGCAGTCTGAGATAAATGTCCTGCAACTTGTTTTGACTTTCACCTAGGACAATTGTTGATCCTCTTAAATATATTTTAGCTAGTCACCAGACAACTTGTTTTGACTTTCACGTAGGAAAATTGTTGATCCTCTTATATATGTTTTAGCTAGTCACCATAATTTTAATGCATGTGGTAGCAACTGGTAAGATATTTTGCAAGATAGTTTGTTTTAAATAGAAGAGATATAGTCATCTTTGTATGGAGAAGACACATAAACAAAATTATTGAATAGAGAAAGAATAGAAAGTGTAACATCACTTATTGTAAAATATTTCAATTACAATATAAATTTATATTTTCTTGCATTTACAACAATCTGTATTCGTATTTATGCAAACTTTGTTTCTTCTCCAACACTTTTTTGGAATGGACTTGTTTCTCCACAATCTACATTGTTGAGTACTAAAAATGTGCCCTCATGCTATGTTCATACTCTTTACTCTCTTTAGTTTACTTGTATTCGTATTTCTGCAAACTTTGTTTCTTCTCCAACACTTTTTTGGAATGGACTTGTTTCTCCACAATTTCCATTGTTGAGTACTAAAAATGTGCCCTCATGCTATGTTCATATTCTTTACTCTCTTTAGTTTACTTTTATTTTATTATATTATTTTTCATTAAGTATATGTTCATATTCTTTACTCTCTTTAGTTTACTTTTATTTTATTATATTATTTTCCATTAATACTTTTAATATGATTATTTCATTTTAAACATAAAAATATTGGATAAAAATATTTAATTAGCTTACCTAAATGTAATTTTGATATTATTAAGTTTCTCATTATTAATATAATTTTAGTTAAAAAATTATTAAATAGCTATATTGTAATTATATATAAAGTAAAACATATATATTTATATTTTAATCCCTATACACACATACAATTTGATTAAGTCTAATGGTTAAAAATATGTGTTTTCTCTTGGAAGGTCACAAAAAGATATATATACTTTACTAAACTTTAGAAATCTAATTTTAAGATTACATATCCTACCCTACCCTACCCCTACTACACATGTTTATATATATATATATATATATGACTTTAAAATTAAATTATTATTATATATACATATATAATAAATTAATTTTTTTATTAAATAAAAATAATTTAAAATTTTTTAATATAATAATAATATATTATTTTTAATAATTCAATTTAAATATTTCTTTGAAATATTATATATATATATATATATATAAATGATAAAATTTAAAATAATAATCACTTACAAATAACCTAATCTAACTTTCATTTCTCTTTTATAAAAAAAACATGATTTATAAGACACTCACATGATTAAAAAAAGATGATTTATAATGATTTATAAGACACTCTTCTTAATTTTTTTTTTTTGTAAATTGTGACATTAACTTTCATTGCTGTTTGATAAAAATGATTTATAAGACACATTTAAAAAAAATTGCAATTTGTGGCATTCGATGTAACTCTCCATTATGAAGTCTAACCATTCCTATTGAACATTGTTTGAAGGGCATAGCGAGTACATTTCTCTTTGTGCCAAATGAGTGAGTTTTTTTTTTTTGGGTCCCCTTTGATTTAAAAAAACAAAAATAGGCGTGCGATGTGAATTAGTTTGTGACCTAGCCTGGTGGAGACAAGAAAGTAGATAATTTTTAGATAGGCTGACTTTAGGTTCAGGTCAGCTTTAATGTTGGATGGAAAAAAGATCACAGATACTTATGAGTTAAGTGATCTGTTTATGATAGTTAAATGATCTGATTATAATAATTGAATTGAGTGAGATGTTATCACCAGAATTGTGTGATACTCTGTCTCACCTAAACGGTCTATGGGACAGTTTAATTCTCCCACACACAAGTCCCACCGTCAACCCCTCCTTCCCACCGTCAAACCCGCCTCCGTCCCACAGTCAAACCAACCCCTGACCCACCACCCTCAACTCCTCCTTACCACCGTCAACCCCCCACCTCTGTCCCACCGTCCCACCCACCTCCGTCCCACAGTCAAACCCACCCCTGAGATTTGAACCTGTGACCTACATTAATATCCATACTTTACTCTTACCGAGGAATCTAGCGCAAGAGAAAGAATCGAACCCCGATGAGAATTCCACGGCGTAGCCTCGTTCTGATAGCCTTCACCTCCCTCGCCATACCACTGTTTTCTGCACAGGCCGTGGAGGATCTTCGACATACCACTTTCATCTTTGACGGATTCAATGGAACCAACTTGATCTTTGAGGATAATGCTTCAATCATCGGCTCTGATTCCGTGCTCACCCTCACAAATCACTCGCATGAGTTCCTGCTCGGCCTCGCGCGGTATTCAATTCCTGTGCTGACCCCATAGATTCACATACAAGGAGCTGAGCATCGCTACGAGCAGGATTCGGGGCGAAAACGTTTTGAGGTACGGGCGTTTTGGCAGGGTTTACAAGGAAGTTCTTCCCAGCAGCGGCCATGAAGTCGCAGTGAAATGCATATTATTTATGTTACCATATACTATTTTATGCTCATGGCCCGACGAGCACACCGATTGGCGAAGGGTGAGTGGTTGCTATTGGTCAGTGGTTAAATCTGGGCAATCGAGCACGTCATTGCTCAAGTTATTTCTGGGTATGCCCGGAATTATAATCTAATTGCCTGCCATTACAAAACCGAGTTCATCTTTGTATACTTCTGTCACAAAACAGAGTTGAAATCTTTCTCTATAATATTATACTAGCACATCCGACTCGCTGCTGGAGAACGCCGAAAGGTATTGGTCACTGATAACACTCCCCGTACAGTAAAAACGCATAGTAAAAACTTTAAAATTCTTAGTCCAGTAAAAATCTCAAAACGTGTGCAGAGTGTTTTTTTAATGATATAAACATGGCCTGCATATATTTTAATCCTCCTTAATCATTTGAATGTGGCAATTATGTATTTTTACAGTAAATATATAATGTGATTAGGTAAATGTAAAAAAGTAAACATGTTAGGATGCCTTCAGAAATGCAAGGAAGTTATGAAAAATAAATGTGGCAATGCAAAGTTTTATACATATTAATTTTTCTTAATCAGTTAACCTGTCAATCAATGGTTAGAGAAGTAATTTCTTAATCATATTAGGTAAATGTGAAAAAGTAAACAAGGTAACGGAAGTATTCAGAAATGCAAGGAAGTTATGAGCATTAAATTTCATCCATTGATTAGAGAGTACGACTAAGAATATGCCAACATCTTCAATTGTTAGCCATAAGATTAGAATTTTAGATTAAAAGGTGATTAATTGTGCCCATTGTCAATAGGTGTATGCCTTTCGGCGTAAAGATCATTAATTGTGCCCATTGTCAATAGGTGTACGYCTTTCGRCGTAATTATGATATATTTTAAAACACTTTTAATATATTTTAGTTTGTAATTTTTTTTATGGTTCAACCTACGATGTGTAAAGCCCTCCATGACACCCACAGAGACCCCACTTCTTGGGCGGTGCACGTCTTGGATGGTGAATTTGGAGACGAGTCCGGTAAGAGCAAAAAAGGGGCATGCAATTGGTACAAAGGGTAGGAGCACCTTGGGCACACTATGTGATGTGCGGCACCAAGGGTAGGAGCACCTTGGGCACACTATGTGATGTGCGGCACCAAGGGGAGCACGTGTCTTACTTGCCTTTCAAYGAATGATGGAGATTTGGGTTGTGTTTGGGCAAGGACGGGGCAACTTGGGCATGCTAGTCCATGAAGGGGTGCAACACACCCAAATGACGCAACGATTCACGAAGGTGATGTTTGGAGTCTATATAAGAACATAAGAGTGCACAACCAAAGAAGGCATAGACGAAGAAAGAAGAGATCCAACCAAGTGACTGAGGCAGAGTTGCAAAGGCATGGAAGACAAGTAGCCAAGAGGGGGGATGTACAAGTGAATTGATGAAGTTTTATTACAGGTTTGGGTGAGGCATGTTATGAGGCAGAACCACAAGTTTGTGTTAGGTTGGTGAAGTCTTGCGATAGAGAAGAGGCAACAAGTCTATGGTGGGTGCATGTCCGAGTGTACCAGAGGGGTTGCTAAAGTTGTTGAGACGAAGAGTCTTGGTGGGACAAATCTTTGTATGAGTGTTTTGGTGAGTTGAGACAAGTCCTATGACTCTACCCAAGTTGTAAATTGAGTCAGTATTGCTCATATTGTAATTGTTTCGCAATAATAAGACTTAGTCGGGTGTTAGGCACGTCTTGTGCCACCCACACTATATCTCTGTGTGTCTCTTGTTTGTTTCACGAGTGTTCTCTTGGTTTCACATGTTCATGGATATATGTTTAAATGACTAAGTGTTAAGACTGGTAACAATTTGTCTAAGTATACAAGTGAGTTGCACAAAGTTGGAGTGTGATTTACCTGTAGCCTAAAATAGAGTATGGGTATGCTCTAGGTGAAGAGGCGTAGTCTGGGCGAAGTATCTTTGGTGTTGCCAAGCAACCAAATGAAAATTGTCGTGGTGTCACACACCCTTAGGAGGTGTACGATCACAAGATCTGGGTAGGCGTCTTCCGGGGTCGTCATAGGTGGTATCAGAGCAGATTTGGCTCTTCACCACCACTAATTGGAACAATGGTGCTAAGGCACACTTGTTGTGAAGAAAGTTTGGGTGCAGACTTGGTGATTGGCTCAACAAGGTGGACTACCTTTCATAGAGATAGTGTGGGCGTAGACTTGGTTGGATTGATTTACGATGGAAGTAAGTGCCAAACTTGTGTGTACACCTTGAGAATACCAACACATAGTTCATGGGGTGAATCGAGAACTTGGGCAAGGTGGATGATCATAGGAATTGTCACAGATCTAATCACATAGTTCGTCAAAGAACTCATCGCAAAGTTGATCAAAGAGTTTTGGAGAAGTCTTGAGAATTCTTGGGTGCTTGGATGAACCTCTTGCAATTAGAGTGAAGATACTTGGAGATCCATCCATGGCTAGGTCGCACGTAGACGACAGTGACACCGAGAAGGAGCCCAAGACAAGAAGAATGAAGGATCGACTTGTTATCTTGGAGAGAATTATAGAGATGAAGGAAACCTTGAAGGCATAGTGTGGTCCGGGAAACCAATAGTGGATCACAAGAAATCAATTGTTGGCTCTTAGGCATGCTGGTAAGATCCAGTCCTACATCAAGGAGTTCACATGGCTGATGTTGGAGATCAAAGGCATGTCATAAGAAGACTAACTTTTCCACTTCAAGAATGGTCTGCAGCCATGGGCACAAAGTGAGTTGTGACCCCAGAATGTGCAGACTATTGCAATAGCCATCACCACAACAGACAAACTGTTGGACTTTAGGGGTGAACTGAAGATAGGTCCTAGGAGTAGTGAGGATGCCCAAGGTGAGAAACAACAACAAGGGAAGGGGAAGAAGAAGAAGAAAGGAAACTAAAATACATCCAAGGGTAGTGAGGATAATGCCAAGAAATCAGAATCAATATAAGAGAATAAGTTGATTTCATGTTGGATTTGTTCCAAGGAACACTATGTGAAGAATTGTCCCTTGAAACATAAGTTGAATCATTTGGAGAAAGCGAACAACCCATCTGTTGGGGTATTGCAGGTCTTGAACACTGTCATGGAAAGTGAATCCATGGAGAGCCAAGACCATGATGAGAAAAAATTTTGCTATGTATAGGACAGACTGAATGAGAAGTCAATGAAATCTATGGTGGACAGTGGGGCGACTCATAAATTCTTAAGGGGGGATATGGTGTGGAGGCTTGGGCTGCAGCCTGGACTAATGCAAACAATCTTCAAAATAGTCAACGTAGGTGTAGAGAGAATTGTTGGTGTGGCCAAGGATGTCTCGTTGAAGCTTGGTGACTGGTGTGGAAGGATGAGTTTCACCATTATTCCTATGGATGCTTTCAAACTTGTGTTGGGACAGGAGATCATGAGGAAGAAAAAGGAAGCACTTATTCCTCACATGAACAGTTTGACCATTTTCTCAGGACAACCTCCATGTTTGATTTTGACCATGAGGAGGAAGGAAGGGGGTACATAGGTTTCCTCGTTGTAGATGTTCATTGTGGACAACCAGAGAAGACAACCTTGTGGAGACGAACTTGGATGATGCGGGACAATGGTTGGACAACCCAACATAGAGAACAAAAGGAGTCTTGTGTCGATGGAATGGAGGCTTGCTGATGTTGAAGACATAGTTGGAGATCTAGCTAAGACAGTGGATGGCTTGGCAGATTTTTGTTTGAAGTATGAAAAAATGTAGTGAAGGTTGGAGGAAGTCATTGATATGAGGATGTTGGAGTAGTTCGTTGAACAAGAGAATTGACCATCCATGGACCAAGAGGACGTGAGGCAGACACAACAACCTTGGTGGAGGAGACCTAAGGAAGAGGCCAATTCCTCTTCTAGTGAACTTGGGCATGGTGAATGGTTGTATGACCTTAAGCTACAATAACTCATGGAGGAGTGTGAAGGAAGAATCGGTTCAAGTGTATCGTTTATTATGTATATAACATATAAGTACGATGACTTTTTGTCGATCACATCGAGATAGATTGGAGATGAGGGAGATGGCCCAACCAACCATCCTCCTTCACCTTCAAACTAGACAACAATACATTGGCTCACTATCTTGGTGGGGGACAATGAGGCATTAGGGCCACCTTGAGGAGGTTCCTTGGTGAAGTCTGTTGGGAAAAAAGATGGGTGACTTGAAAAATTAGAGGAAACGAAGGGTTGCAAATGTGACAAGTTTGCAAATAGAAAAGGGTGTTTGAGCTTGAAGATGTGAATTCTTGTGGCAGAATCACGATGATTAGACTAACTATCAAATCAGCTGAAGACACAAGGGAATCCAATGTACAAAAGCATGAGTAGATATACCAAAGTATGGATGCAACAATAACTTAGTGAGACGCGACACTTCATAGACTCATGTAACTTCCTAAGGGGAGTTTACCTTGATGACAACAATGGGAGACAACAGTTGTTGAGAAATGATGAGATCTGGAGATGGGGTAGAGATGCCACAGAGATTGACCGATGTTTCCAGGGACATAGACAATTTGGAGTGGGGGTGGATGTAAATCCCTCTACAACACCCATCAAGTGTTCACGCTCCTTGGGCAGACTTAAAGACGAGTTGGGCAAGAGAATACAAGGGGCATGCGATCTGTTGGGAAAATGAAGCCATATAGGTGCGGGTAGGAGCACCTTGGGCGCATGATGGTGACGTGCGACACCAAGGGGGGAATAGACCTCACTTTCCTTGCAATGGATAATGGAGACTTAGGTTGCATTTGGGAAAGGATGGGGCGACTTGGGATCATGCCCAAGGAGTGGACCCACCTCCCTTAGTAGCATGGGCATGTTGGAGAGGTTGGATGACCCCATCGAAAGACCCATAGAGAGTCTCATCGCTCGGTTCGAAGAAACGCACAACGAAAGGGTGCACCAAATAGGTTAGGTCACGTCAACATAAGGAGAAAACCCAAGGTTGGGGAACTCTAGTCCTAAGGGGAGAAATGGTTGATGAGCATATAGGTTCATTTGGTCGTGTGGGTCCACAAAGTGGTGTGTCAGCTTGTTTGGGAACATTGGTCCGCAAAGGGGTGCGACACACCCAAAGGATGTGATGGTTCATGAAGGTGGTTTTTGGAGTCTATATGAGAACACAAGGGTGCATAACCAATGCATACACAAAGAGACAAGAGATCAAGCCAAGCGAATGAGGTAGAGTTGCAAAGTCATGGAATACAAGTACCCAAGAGGGGGATGCACAAGTGAAGTGGTGTAATCTTATTGCAGGTCTGGGTGAGGCATGTTGTGAGGCAGAACCACAAGTTTGTGTTAGCTTGGCAAAGTCTTGTGACAAAGAAAAGACAATAAGTCTGTGGTGGGTGCACATCTGGGGTGTACTGTAAGGATTTCAAAAGTTGTTGAGATAGAGAGTCTTGGTGGGATGAATCTGTGTATGAGTGTCTTGGGGAGGTGAGGAAAATTGTGCAACTCTTCCCAAGTTGTAAACTAAGCCAGTAGTACTCATATTGTAATTGTTTCGCAATAATAAGACTTAGCCTGGTGTTAGACATGTCTTGTGTCACCCACACTATATCTTTGTGTTTCTCTTGTTTGTTTCACAAGTGTTCTCTTTGTTTCACATGTTCATGGATGTATACTTAAATGACTAAGTGTTAAGATTGGTAACAATTTGTCTAAGTATAAAAGTGAGTTTCACAGAGTTGGAGTGTGACCCGCGCATAGCCTAAAATAGAGTATGGGTATGCTCTAGGTGAAGAGTCATATTCCAAGAAAAGTATCCTTGACGTTTCCAAAAAACCAAGTAAAAACCGTTGCTATGCCACACACCCTCATGAGATGTACAATCACAAAATCCGAACACGCGTCTTGTGGGGTCGTGACACTATGTGTATTTGTTTTGGAGATGGTCCCAAATGTTTTTATTTAAGATGTGCCTCTTTTATATATATAAGTCCCTATCCAACAACTTTTTTAAGTTAGGATGTTTCTTTTAATATAATATAATACAATATAATATAATTATATATATATAAGTCCCTATCCAACAACTTTTTTAAGTTAGGATGTTTCTTTTAATATAATATAATACAATATAATATAATTATATATATATATAAGTCCCTATCCAACAACTTTTTTAAGTTAGGATGTTTCTTTTAATATAATATAATAGTTCATGTCCAACAACCTTTTTTAAGTTAGGATGTTTCTATATATATTATTTTTAATTTTTTAAGTTAGGATGTTTCTTTATGTATATTATTTTTAATTAATTTCTTAAGAGTATTATTTTAAATACTTAAACAAGAAAATTAAAAATAGATTTTTTTAAAATTTATAAATTAATTGTTTAATGGGTGGAGTTTTGAGATGAGATATTTATTCTTGATTCAATGGTTAGAACAAACCATTTTGTTATTTTTATTTCAATTATCAAAGTAACACAATCGATTTTGTTATTTTGACTTTACTTGCTAACCTCAACCATTTCATAAGATTGACTTTATCTTTATTGTGATCACCATTAAATATAGATGTCGCTATTTGTCCTTAATTTATTTCTAACCAAAAAAATTAACTTCCAATCTCACTATATTAAAAATAAATATCCCACTTATTTATGATACATTTACTAATACATTTTACTTTCTTTCACTTTCCAAGGGCCTTTGAATCACCTAAACTAGACCTTTGAATCACTTAAACTGGACCTTCCAATCAAAATTTATGTCAATTTTAAGTTAACGTAATTTTCAGAACCTCAACTTAAAGATAATAAACCAAAACACACAATGCACACAAAATGTGAATCTGGAGCACAAATGCCAAAGATAATGGATATGCGTTACACAATAACTCCTTATATAATAGGAAAATCTCATCCAAATAACCCTACTACATCTCTATAATCATCAAATGGGATATGTTCAAGTCTCCATAATAACTATATTTCCTCTAAATATACCTACTCTCACTCATTTCACATTTGAGACTCATTGCACATTTGAGACCTTTATCAGGTTGACCCTTATTACATATACACATTAAATCATATATATTCCCTCCTTAGAGTCATATCAACCCCTTTTTTACTTCCACAATATTTTATAATATCTCTCTATTACATACAATACTCGATTAATTTGAATTATAAACTCCACTTATTATTGATTTGTAAATAGGGTAATCATAATATCATTCTATAATCTTTAATTTCTCTCTCTCTCTCTCTCTCACACACACACACAAACACACACACACACACACACACATATATATATAATTCACTATTAATTCAACATCTTTATTATAATGCAACTCATTCATTATTATTTAATTCACTTGTGTTTTCTTATGTATATAAACTTTGTCAAACATACATATATAAATAAACCAAGTTCACACCCTTATCTCAACATAGGTTTAGAAACTGTGCCATGAACGAGTGATGAGATAAATGTATGTAGTTCAACTTATGAAGATGACCTAAATGAGATACCTAACCTTCTCAACCCAACTCACTTTCCTAGGAACAACTCCTTTGTTAGATATAATATAAAGTGGGAGGAGGTCATTATGTCCCCATTGCCTACAATAAGTATTCTAGGGTCTACCAAATCCAAATGGAATTTCTCGCCCAATCTCCTTACCCAAAGGTTGGTGGAGGAACAATTAAATAACTTGTTGGGAATGAAACTCCAACCCTCTTAGCAATTCCATCCCTACTTCAACTAATCCCCACTTGGGCTAGATCACCTTTCAAACCAATATCATGGTTTCTTAGAAAATTACATGTATCCTACACAACATAAATAACCAAGCGACTATCAATCCGTCACAACTATTGATCAAGAATAAATATATAAAACCAATATGAGATAGCCTACTTACTATTGATATTGTCAACAAAATTAATCTATGATAGCCTCCTTGCAAT
>SNQJ01S0006690.1:103641-125015 GCA_010110895.2 Picea sitchensis | reverse complement strand
TCGCTAGGGGTTCAAATAGTGCACCTGCAATTTTGTTCCACCTTTAATAGTCAGTAAGACCGGTAACTTTCATTCCTATTTACTGTGTGCAAGTAGGAAATTGAAATTTTTGGATTCGCTAATTTTCATTCCTATTCACTGTTGCTAATTTTCATTCCTATTCACTGTTTGCAAGTAGGAAATTGATTTTTGATTCCTATTTACTATTTGGTAGTAGGAAATTGATTTGGTACTAGCAAAAGATATCTATGTTGACAAAAAATTCATTCCAAGTTCGCAAACTAACAACAAATATTGGTGGTGTTTCTAAAGTTTAGATTAAAATCTCAAAAAATATTGTTACTGTTCTCTAAGATTTATCACACGAATGTGGGATCTGCTATGCTGTAGTAGTCAACTGCAAAAACCATTTTCCCTTCTATAAATTATGCATATGAAACATTTCTCTTACTTTCGAGAGGCATAAGGAGATTTAGATATCCTTCTCCGTATATCAGAAATAGAAGGATATTTAGAAATCCTTTTCACATATCATAAATAGGAGGTTCAAATAACCTTTTCTACATTTTAGAAATGAACCAAAGGAACACAATGATCTTAATCGTGATTAACATCCAAAACAATCGTGGATGGGCAGCTATATAAGACACAATCTCTCTAAATTCGCCCATTAACTCGCCTACTGTTTCATAGAAAGAAATGAAAATAATAGAAAATATACATAACAAAGTTGTTGCCCATTTCATTTTAAAAGATAACAAAATGATCAGAAGTATCGTCATCATGCCAACCTACAGAGGATGGGAAGCTATAAAGGACATATCTTCTATCAACTTTCTCATCTCTATCTCCTGGGTTTTTATCATCTCTCTCACCACTGTAAAGATGAAACTAGTAACAAAAATTGAAAATAGACCCAACAAAACTACTGAATTTCTCGTCATCCCAATCTCTTTGGTCTTGGCAGCTGCACAAAAAGTAGATTGAAGCTTTTTGATTCCTGTGAATAATGGACAAGTGCACATAACTTGAGAGAGACAACTGGATTGGATGGGATACTAAAAAAAACAAACACACACACACACACACATATATATGCGCCCTAGTAGGCGGGAGAATGATTGATTGGCATGTACCTGCAAGAGGGTGACCAACCTAAGATGAGATTTACCGCTTAACCAAGAGCCCGTCCTATACTCTGTCCCTGCAGCATCTGTTGTCACTTAAGAATATGAATTATAGGTCAGTAGTGGGGGGGCACTTTGGAGAGAACTTATGAAGGTAATGCTGAAGTAGGTGGGAGGGCCCTAGCGGAATAATCGTACAGTTCATATTCAGTACACCCAGTCCAACCCAGGAAGGAAAAAGGTCTAGTACACATTAAATATGCACCGTATGTGGGTGGAATGGAAACGTAGCGGTGTTTGGGCGAGTGATCAATGAGAGCTCATACTAGTAAGGTTTAAGGGGTGCCGATTTGGGATCCGCTAAGCACGATATCTTACTCTGGTTAGGGCACACTTGGAGATGAGATAGATGAGTACTTTCAGGCTCTCGCTCTTTCCCACTCCCGCTGCCAACTTCACGGAGCAAAAGCACCCATTTCAAAACTTATTTTAGATTTGAGAAGCAAAAGGGTAAAAGTTGTCTCGATAAGAGAAGGTCTATTGCAGCTACTAAGAATCATGAAGCGATTGGTCTAGATAGAAGGCATGTGTTAGACAGAAATAATAATATGGAAAGCATGCACACATACATACTGGGGGCCAATTCATATGAAAATCCATAGATAACGCGTGGCTCTTCTGAGCGATACCGAACTAGTGATCGATTCTCTTAAGTTGCTCCCTAAATAATTCCCCCACTTCATCCACCTTCTCTGAAACTCTAAACTGTAAATTCCACCTCTCGGCCGCCCTCCTTGTCTCATAAGCCAGATTCCCCAACCATTCATTTGTGGCTTCGATGATGTTACAAAACCTGCGATTAAGATCATCAGCTCAGACCCCAAACAACAAGTAGTAGCAGTAATAGTCAGGCTAAACCTTACCTTCCTTGGCATGTATTCTCCTTTTCATGAAAACAACCAAAATGGGAGTGGAGGCGGTGGCAATGATGAGTTAGTAGAAGCAACATCGAGAGGTGGCTCAATAGAAGCCACCTCTAGATACGCAATGAACACTTGCAACTTTGATTTAAAGATAGGTAGGTCCACCGTGAAGTCGTTTGTTTGGATTCATAAAGTAAGGAAATGGGCAGGTAATTGAAGTTAAATAAATATATTACTTAACTCTCATAACTATCCATTTAAATTATTAAATTAAGACGTGGCCTATCTTATTTAGGAGAATTATTTTTCTACTAGTCAAATTTTCCTTATGCATTGTTTTATGAAACAAAAATGTTTTCCACTTCCAAAACCCCTTCTCGACAGGGATATCGCCATGCAATGACAGTTGTTGGAATTGCGAATTCAAATCTGGAGTAAAACAGGTTGAGATCAATAGAAAAGGATGTTGAAAATTGCATTGATTTCGAATCTTTGAAAACCCAAAAGCACATACAATGAACAATATCAACAAACCATTTCACCATTATAACATTTCAAATCAATTATAACATTTCAAATCAATTACTAGATTTAAATAAAAATGGTCGAAATCACCTTAAAAAAACGTTAATCGAAATGTTAATTATTTTTCCTTATCCTTTAAAAAATTAGGAAAAAAATATAATAAAATATTACAACAAAAATATTTTTTTAATAAATTCACGATTACACCTATTTTGAATTTTTTTACTTCTTATATCTAAACCATACCATTACTTTGACCACTTTTCCATTCTTTTTGTTCTTTCCACATCAAACATACTTAATAACAATAATGTATTTTAATTAAAAATATATAAAAATGTATTTTAATTAAAAATATTTAAAAATATCAATAATATGATTGTTTCTTAATATTTTATTAATAAAAATTATTTCAATTATTAAATATGCTTTCATAGAAGTTATATATTTTATTAAATTCTTTTAATACATGTTAATGAAAAGTATTAAAAAATATCAACAAATATAATTTTTTTCCCCTTCGACTTATAACGTTAGCAATCGTTGCCTTTATAAACTACCTCTATTAGATAAGACTATAGCCCATCCTTATGACTTTGATTCTTAAAATCATCTTTATATAAGTCTCTCTGTAAACAAATAGTTCCATGACATCATACTGATGATATGACAAAAACATGCGATAAACTCTTTCTAACTTTACATAAACAAAAAATAAAACACGACCAAAAATCCATTCATCAAAAAGGTTGTAAGTGTATCAAATTTGTAGGAGTATAGTCCTTAATCTCATGAACAAGAAAACGATCTTCCTCCAAAATGAGTGCTTCCTTTGATAATTGATCAACTTTGTGGTTGAATTCTTGGTAGACATGAGCAAAGGAAACCTCTTCAAAAATTAAATTCTTTTCCATAATCCTATCCAAAATAGGCCCTAGCTCCAAGTTAGAATGTTACTTTTGCCATTTGCCTAGTCCATCAGAATTTTGGAGTCACCAAAGACCTGTAGCCTCTTAACCTACCTATCCACTACAACCTTAAGTAGGATCCAGAGGGCATAGAGTTCTACTCTATTGTTTGTGCACAAACCTGCCCCATGCTTAGTAAAAAGTAATTTTCTTATCTAGATAAAGAATGACTCCAACTCCACAAGTTCTCGAAGTACCCTGGCATGCTCCATCAAAAAATCCCCAAGGCTTAGTGTGATCTATAACTTATTCTTGAAGGCTTCTTGGAACATTATTCTTTGGTTGCTTCTTTCCTTCCCCATAAGAGACTCTAATGTGATGTGAAAGTCTTCCTAATTGTGCCTCCTTATCTTCAAAAGTCAACTTGTTTTTGGTTAACCAGATGCCCCATAACACATACCCATGTAGTGCTCTATGTGAGGAAACATATTTATCGGCCATCCAAAATTCCATACATTCTAGTAGATTTAATTTATCCCAATGAGTTTTTAATTTGAAACTATTAGAAATTTACATCCATACAACTTTGGTGAATTCGAAGTAAACAAATAAATGGTCCACAAATTCATAATCATTTTTATATAGGCAACACCAACCGGGTTCAATCTATTTTCTCTTTTGACCATTATCCCACGTAAGGATCTTTTTTAATTTTTTTTACAGAAACAGTTATGGATTTTATTAAAAAGAAAGATGTGCAAGGGAAAAAACAACCATAAGGTACAAAAATTCAAAATGGCCAGAGGCCTGAAGCAGAGTTGGAGTTTTACAACTTTTCTAGTGGCTCATGAGTCCTCTCATATACACATAAAAACTACTACAGTTCCACCATGTATACATTTCAATATAGGAAAATAGCAAAAATAATATTTTGCACCACATATAGCTAACCTAGGTGAGTTTTAACTCTATATCCACCTCACCTGGAGTAGTTTCCAGGGTGTCACGCGCGAGCTGGTGTGGCGGAGGCTACAAGACTTCACAAGAGGTGAATGATCCTTCTAATGGCGTTGGTCTCTATTGAGTAGGAGCTTCTGGAGGGTGACTCTGGACATGTATTCAGAGAGAACATATTTTAGTTGAGTGTAGATTAACCGTGCAAAGGATGAGTGATAATTCCTCATTCCTTTTTGCCTCATGTTCTTGCAATTGACGAGTAAATTGAGCATTTGAATTGCGCATGGTCTCCATTTCTAATTATTGTGTCTGCACTTGGTCTTGTAACTTATCCAACTTGCACTTAGTACAATCACAAGGGATGCGACTTCGACGCCACATGGTTGGAACAACGATGCAACAGGATGAGCTCTTCTGGATAATAGATTTCCAATTCAAACCTATCAGATAGGTGCAAACCTAGCACTGTCGATGCATCTAAATCCCATTTACCTTCTTATTGCTGCAATGATTAAATTCCTCAATAGAAACCAATGATAATTCCCAAAAATGAAAGGACGATGCCATACACTGATATGATGAAACACTGTGTGGATTCATTGTGAGAGATATGGATTGTGATGCAGTTCCCGTGTGAATTGTGACACCTATGAGGTCGAGGGGGATGGCTTCAAAGATTTGTACCTGGGCTGTAGGGAAAATCCCACATGAATTCGTCAACTCGCATGTGACTGAGTTAATAAACATTGCATGGAGATGATAGGTCATGTGTGAATATGAGGTGTGGCATCATGTCACAAGTATAAGGGGGCCTCTTGATGCAGTGTGAGCCTGTGTGAAGCTAGTTTCTTTGGTATGAATTGGAGGTAGGGTCACATCCCCTCTCATTCCTTTCATTTCGAAAATTGATTCCTTGAATCAACATTTCTCGTTTAAAAAAATATTTTTTTTGTAAAGTGGCATTCTTGGGTTATGGGAGGTAAATTTGAGAATAATCCCCATTGATTCAGATTGTGCTATGCACCAGATGCTTTGATTCTTTGGCCAGGGTGTCCGCCTTCCCATTCTGCCTTCTATAAATATGGTAGTAGCTCACATAATTGAATTTTTGGTCCATATTCATGATTCTTTGATAGATCCGCAAGAGATTAGGATGAATTTTTTTATTTGATCTATGTAGCCCCTTGATAATCATATCAAAGTCACCAATGAAAATAACCCGAGCATATTTTTCTACTGGGATGAGATGAATTCCCATATATACTGCGAGAACCTCTGCTTGGTTATTTTTGTTGTATCCTAGCCCCCATGAATACTCAATAGTTTGATTTCCTTCGAAGTCAAAGATGACTCCCCCCGCACTTGCCGCCCCTAGATTCCCCTTCGAAGCCCCATCATAGAATCAAATGATCAATGCTTGCTACTGCTACCATGGACCAAATTCCCGATCAGAGAATCTAAGGTGCCAAACATACTTAGACAACTTAATAGGGGATGAAGGAGAGAGATGAAAGAAGCGAGCACTGAGGATGCCTATGACCCATGCCTGTTCAGCTTCATCAAGAGTCAAAAGGGAGTCTGACTATATTGACTTCACACAAAAGACTTATGATAAAAGGATACAAGCTATTGATAGCACCCTTGATGGTGGAAGAGACTTATTTTGAAAGATGGCCTTGTTTCTTGTCAACCAAATCTCCCAACAAATGAATTTAGGGATCATTTTCCACAAGCTTGCAGAGAGAGGTTTTTTAGTGAAGCTGCCAGCATATCTTTGTTTCCAATTTATGAACATGTTTGTCCAATTTGAGGGGGGGTTATTGTTGATGCTTGAATCCATTAGGACCTAAATGAAAACCTCACGAGGATGTAAATCCCCCTATGTTTTTATAGAGGTGGTACTCCTCTTTAGATTTTCTTGAGATTGTCAAATATTCAAAATGTGGGACTTGACAAAAGTCTTTTGTAGTAATTCAAAGAAACTGAAATATTACAAGAAAATAAAATGAAAATGTTTTCGTTCTCTTTTTTAAAGAAAGTTCCCGAGAAAGGACTAGGAATTCCACATTTCACACATTTAAAGCAAATAAGCAAAATTTTCTCACATCCATCATAGTTTAGGATAAAGATTTCTGATCACATAAAATAAAAAAGAAGATGATCCGCATGCATAAAAGAAATTTAACAGCCTCTGAACTATAGGCTGGTCACCTCGATAGCTGGTTGTTGGGCTGATAAGCTGTGAACCGTGACTCGTGCTGCATGGACACATGAGCAGATCAAATAAAGATAATGAGAGATCAACCTCAAATACTTTATATTCTGAAAACATGGTTACAAAGCACAATCGAGATTGTTCCCGAAGTAGTTCTCTTGAAATTTCCAAAAATATATATTCTGTTACATATTCTTGAAATCGTAAATGCATTTGTATTAAAGAATGGGGTTGGGGCTCCCGTGGACCATAAATAAAATAAATACAAGAAATAATCTTTTAGAAGGAAGATGGTGGGCGGTAGAAGGATCAACAAGACCTGGTAAAAAGAAAAAATGAGTTATCAGTCTTCGGTTAAACCTTTCTAGTGAAAGAGGTGGAATAACTGGATGAAGGACTTGATAAATAAAAGAAGGATGTGATCATCATAAAATTACTATGATGGTCTCTCGTGGTGTCTTCATTTGATTGTTGATGTCCCTTTATCGTTTTCATCAACGGTTATAGGAACCGTCTCAACTGCTTCTTGCCCTTCATTTGTTAGTTTATTGATAGCTTTCTTGAACCATTCTTCGATGTAACTTTTCATAGGTGCCACGTTGATTTCATGTTGGATTTTAATGTTGAACAACTCGCCCTCCAAGTATCGAAGATCAATGGAAATGCCATGTAATGCTTCTTCAATATCCTGATTTTTTACGGAGTAATCCACTAGCCAATTACCTTTGGCGTTCTCATCATATTCAATTATACCATAGAATTTTTCAATTGACAATCCTTTAAAAATCTGAACTTGCTCATCGAACTGTTGTTTTGTTAGGAACAACGAGTTGAGGATCAACTTGGGATCTTGGACTTCGTTAGTGCTTCTGGATAGGTCCACCTCCGTGAGCCTTTTGAATATCTCTTCTCTCCTTGTTATGGCTTGGCTGCATGCTTGAACAATGTTGTTCAAGTTCTTTAATTTTGCTTTCCAGCAGGCATTCAACTGCTTGATCCGACTTGGGGAGGGAAGGTCCTCCTCTCTCTCTTTAGCTCTAACACGTTGGAAAATTTAATACCAAAGGGTACCACAACATCAAGGTAGAAACCTTCTTCATTTTTTAGGTTGGCTTGTAGATACTTATGGAAGGCATGCGCCCTCGAGCCAAAATAAATCATGTTCTTTGAAATTTCCCAAGCTTCTGTAATCAATGCCATTCTTTTCTTGATATTGTTCTCCACATAGCTCCTGGATGATGTGAGTAAGATTGAGGATCCTTTTAATTTGGCTGCGGGCGTGGTGGGTCCGAAAATTGCTAAAGGGATGGAAAGCAGTGGAAGAGGCATTAAAGTCTCTTCCAGTTCCTTAATCCTTTCCTTTAAATTTATATTTTCCACTTCGAGACCACCAATGGAGTCGTCCAATGCATCGATAGTTGCTTTATGGATTCTATAAATTTGGGAAGGCCACATATTTCTTAGGTTAAACTCTGAACGCGATTTCCTCTTTTTATTCTTCATATCACTCTTCTCAATAATTAATTTCTTAGATTCGTTGTCAAAGGAAACGCTCTGAAATACAAATGATTCTTCTTCATCAAAGATCCCATTCTCAACAATTTCCAATCACTGATTCTGGTGGGCCGCGCCTCCTGGCTGATCAACATTAGGAAACATTTTCTCAATGTCAGTCTCGAGCTCCATATCTTCGAGGGAGAAGGTATTGATGTCACTTTCGACGTGATGATTTTCTTCCTCTTGTACAATATTCTTCCTCTTCTTCCTTAGAGGGAGTTTATGTGAGCTTTCAATTTTTCTTGGAGGGGGGTTCTTGTCTCCTGCTCCGCCTGAACTACTGTTGATTACTTTTTTAGATTGGTGGGTCATTGGAGCACTGCTAGGAGGTGTTGTATTTTAAGGAGTAACAGTTGGGGACTGGGCACTCTTCTCGTTGGGACCATTTCCTCTATGTTTTTAAAATTCATTGGTATTGAGTACCGTCTCTAAGTCACCAGTAGTGTGGGTAGGATTGCGTAGGTTATTATCTTCTTCTTCTCCTAGAACAATGTGGATAAATGAATTGCTAAAACCCACTTTTAACATATGTTCCACAAAGATTCCGTTAGGGTCAAACCCTCTAATCTTTTCAGAATACTTGAGATTCAAGTTGTGGAAGTGGTTTGCAAATTCATCAATTTTGTTGATACTTCTGAATACAAAATCCCCAATTTTCCAAGGCAAAGGTATGAGTTGCTTTTTTCATTTTTCATGAAAAAAGTGAAGCCAGAAGTTATATTGCCTTGCAAATTCTGTAAAAAACATTTTTTCGGATATATGGCATGGAAGAAAGGATGTATTTTCCTTAGAACTGAAAATCCTGATAACATTGTAATTTTCCATTTGCTCCAAAGTCCCCTTTTTATCCAAGAATTTACTAGCCTGAGCGGATATTCTTGGGGTATCTTTTCCAAACAATAATCCTTTAAAAACCGAGACAAATTTGTTGAAAACTTCATAAAAATGAAGGGAATCTTTGTGCCTCCAGAACGCTTGGTACGAAAAGGTCACAGGGTCAAATTCACAGTTCACCTTATTGCATATAGACAATTTAGGAAATTGACAACAATGCGCTATTGCAAAAACCAAATAAGAAGCCATAAATAATTTCTTATCCTTTTTATACCGAGACAACTGGGAAGATATTTCAATGGAATTCAACTTCCCCCAATCGAAAATGGCCTGCTCCTTGACAGTAAAATACAAGATATAAAGAATCATCCAGGAAATGTTGGCAGTATTTTCTTTGCCCGTAACTCTGGTAAATAACCAGGCAATTTCCCGAAAGGGGTTCTTGAATAAGTTGACCTGCAATCTGGTAATATATTTAGGAATGGCCACGGGATTCTCCAAGAATTCAGGTAAGATATCTAGGCTGTTGTCATGTTTTTTCAAGATGTCCCTGCAATCTTCACCTTTGAAGGTGAGTGTTGGCTCTGGGAGTTTCAACATTTTACGGAACACTTGAGGTGAAAGAGAGACAAGAGAATGGCCTTGGAGTTGAATCATCCATTGACTTGGTATATAATTCTTAGCACACCAGGCAACCGGTTCCTTGCAGTCAAAAACTTCAGGAACACAACTTGCACAAGCAATTCCGGACGTCCAAATTACTTCCTTTGAGTAGAAGGGGATGAATAATAAGAATACGCTCTAGACCACTAAAATTTCTGGTCCTCATGTCCAAAAATGTTCAAAGTATCTCTATAGAACTGCTGTCGAGATGCTGCTTCCATAAGTTGACGAGATGATTCTTTTGATCCAGATAATATTTGAAATGAGTGCTTGAGAGATATAATATAATCTTTTGCAAATCGTGTTTTAATGTGGTTTAATAAGAAATATCCTCGAACCCTTTTCTCATTAATGACAATCTTTACATGACCTGCATGATGATTTATTAGCATTAAATTATACTAAATGCATATTTGGAAAAGTGCAAAGGTGGCAGGGACGGACGAGAGCTAATAACATTTGGGACTTTTGTGAACTCGCCAACCCGGGAACCCGTTGTTGCAGAAGGTTGAGAATTGGCTAAGTGTTGTAACACAGTCAATTAGACTCAATATAGGAGAGATAAGATACTAAGGAGCTCGGGGAGTCCAATGGTCAAAATGTAGACAACGGATCATTTGGGTACAAAATGTATGTCACAGAACATGGGATATGAAAACTTGAAACTCGCCAACTTGAGAACTCACGACTGTAGAAACAACTAAGAATAGAATAATGTGGTGGTCGGTCAGATTCATGATGTGAGAGTGTGGATGGAGATGAGGATCCGCGAGTTTGCCAACCTAAGAACCTGCCATTTTGGAAAAATGACTAAGTATAAGAACTAGAAAGGGAGAATAGAAGGGAAAAAAGAAAAGGGGAATTTGGGTAAGTATAAAAGAGGGAAAAAGAAATGGACAAAAGAAGTTGGGAAAATAGAAAAGGGGAGGGGAATTTCAGAAGCAGGAATTGATCTCAACAGTTATATCTATGAAGGATTAGAGCATATACCTAATCCTAGATGTGATTCGAGAAGGGGCAGTCAAAGAAAAGGTGATGGGAAGTTTCTGTTGCCGATTTGCAAAGCACACACCAAGATGGTCTTGCTATTCCTCATTTTTGAAGATTTTCTGCAGTGAGAATATTTCCTTGAACTAAGACCCAACATAAGGCATTAAATTTTGGAAGAGAAGGGCCAAGCTAGATGAAAGACCAAAGCTTAGAGATGGGAGGTCCAGGCAAATCTGCCACCAACTGTTGATATCCTAGTTAAATTATGTAAGTGGAGGTCCCCCAACTGTGTACATATTTCATTTTGGATTCTATAGGAGCACAACCTGCAAGAAAATTGTACAATTTGGGAATCAAAGGAGTTAGATGATTTGGTGGGGAGAGGATTTTCCATTTAATCCATTTCCCATTTTCTACCCATAGCGAAACATTAACTAGCTTGGTAAGACCAGAGCTGATGGACCAGATTTTAAGGGGCATCAATTCTTCAACTTGTCCTAGAGGCACCATTCCCATGAAACTATTAGTCCAAATGTTGATGGATTCTCCATTTCCATGAACCTAGGAGAGCTTGTATTGAATAATTGGGGCTAGAGCTTTGAAAATTTTCTAGATAGGGGATCCTTTCAAAATAGGGAGGAGGTTGTCTAGACTACGAAGCCTGGGTGGACTTAGATATTTTGAGATGAGGGCAAGTTTCCACTAGTCCGTTGACACATTGTATGTCAGTTTATTATGTGAAACTTCTGTGTGTTTATTTTTCCTCCCTCCCACATAAAACTTCTTAGGTTCCTAGATATTTTGTCTAGAACTCCCTTTGGTGCCAAAGGCCTGCACATTGGAAAATAATTAGTGTTGAAATAACATATTTTAGGAGGACAATTTTACCTACTGGGTTTAGCCACCAAGCTCCCCAACTCTGAATTTGAGTTGCCAGGTTTTTGAGAATTTCCTTCCATGCTTGAGAAGTGGAGGATTTGAGGAAAATTAACATCCCTAAATATTTAAAATAGGACCAATTGATCACCATTGGGAACCCATAGATTCTAGATATGGTGGATTGAAGCTCTCCTGCTATATTCCAACCATATCTTTTTCTCTTTTCGTTGCTAATTTTACCTCTTGATGCTGTTAAGAAGTCAACCAGATTTTTTTTGAATCTCCTCGCAATGATTGTTGAGGCCTCCCCTAATAGAAGAGTGTCATCTGCAAATTGGGAATGATTGATTTCCTTCACTTCACGAGCAATTTGGATTCCTGGGAGACACCCCATTATGCATTTTACTTCTATCTTATGGCCAAGGGAGTCAACCATTAAGATGTATAGAGATGGGGGGAGAGGAAAACCTTTAATGAGACCTTTGCTTTATCTGAAAAAATGCATAGGCCTACCATTTATCATGGGCACGATGCAGGGGGATCCTATGCAGTCTCAAATCCATTCTATAAATGCTTCTAAGAAACCAATTTTTTTAAGAACTAAGAAAAGGAAGGAATGATCAACTCGATCAAAGACATTTTCCATGTCTAATTTTATCACCATGCATTTATCCTTGCTACTCCTACTGGAATGGATTGCTTCTTGCACCAAAATTATATTGTCTATTATTTGTTTGTTCTCCATGAAACCTCCCTGATTCTCGAAAACAAGCTTGGGAAGGAGTGGTTTGAGGTGGTTGGCTATAATTTTTTTCAAGATTTTGTATGTTGTGTTGCAACTTGCAGAGGGAGATGGGATTGAATCTAGAAAAATTGGAGGGATTAGTTTTTTTGGGAATAAGGGCCAAGAATGTCGAGTTGATGGCTCCACTCACTTTTTTTTTCAAGGTATAGTTAAGCAACCTCTTCAAATTAAATTGATTGTATCCCAAAAGTGTTTGAAAAAATAGGCATAGAATCCATCAGGCCCTGGAGCTTTGTCATGTTCAAGTCCCCATAAAGCATGGGATATTTCTTCTTCACTGATTTCTTTTGTAAGGGAATTATTTTCTTGTTCTATTATGCAACGTGGTGTATGTTATATCATTTCCTGCTCGCATATTTCATATCCCACGGTAATATTTTGAGTATATAGATATTCAAAATGCTTAGCTATAGTCTCCTTTATTTGATCGAAATTTTCAAGCCCCTGCCCTGATTCTGATTGGATTTTTGAAACAATATTTTTTTGTTTCCTTTGCTGTGCTTGTTTGTGAAAGACAGAGGTGTTTGAATTCCCTGCATGAAGCCACAAACTACAAGATTTCAACCACCAATGTTCTTCTTCTTTTCGCATAGATGAATAAAGATTTTGAAAGGATTCTTTTTCCTTCTTGAGGGCGACTTATGTGACTTCTTCACTTTCCATTTCTTGTTGGATTTATTCAAAGAGGGGGGATGTCAGAAATATTTGCCGATTCTTTCACAATATGTTTCACCAACCTCAATTTACTCTCCCAAATAAATTTTGGGGAGCCCAGAATAGGGTAGGACTAGGCCTTCTGAACAAGGGAGATAATTGAATTAGATTAAAGCAAGAGGGGGTTGAAACGAAAAGGGATAGGGCCAAAGTTTTGAGGTGGTGTAAGGGATAGGGAGATTGGCCTGTGATCAAAGAGGGAAAAGGGGAGAACGCAAAAGGAAATATCTAAGGGAAGGAGTAGGAGGTCACTATGGATAAGAAAGCGGTCAAGACACGCGACGATATGGCTAAGACTTGATCTCTTGTTAGTCCAAATGAATTTTCCTTTGATTGGATTTATATACTGAAGATTCCATTCTGAGATGAGGTCTTCCAACTCTTCTCTCATGAGGTCACGGGCACAACTCCCATCTCTTTTTTTTTATTGATGAAGATGGGTTTTCAGGTCACCCACTACTATAAAAATAATTAATTCCAAAGTTTCCTTGACAACAAACAAGGAACTCCAACATTCTAGCTTCTCTGAATATCTATTTGGCACACACACACACACACACACACACACAGATATATACACACACACACACAGATATATATATATATATATATCTATTCTTATATATAGAAAACTCGATAGTAGATTCGTTTTTACTAAGAATAGTAAGAATCCAATGGTTTTCATAGAAATATACCTCTAGTTCCCATTGATGTGAATCCCATAGAGTCATAATTCCTCCAGATGCTCCTACTGAGATCTTAGTTATTCCTTCTCCATTTTGCATAGCTTTATTCACACTTAAAAGTGCCTATGATTCCTCCATGTTTGTCTCCTGGAGGAGGAGTACAAAAGGATTCTATATTTTGATGAGGTCTATGAGAGCTTCGACCTTTGAGCTGCTGCCGAAGCCTCTACAATTCCACGAGAGAAATTTCATTGTCGAGGGTTTTCTAAGACCCGCCCATTGGGGGTAGGCAGATTTGGACCCTTGTTGCGTCCTTTTCTTCCCATGTTACTCAAAGAGATTTCTATGGAATGTTTCTTCCTCTGAGATTTTTCTTTGTTGGTGGTTTCTTCTCTGGCGTCTTTGTGTGATCTCCTCCCCGATCTTCTAGTTTTCTCCTATGCTATTTCTCCCTCCTCAACTTCCTGTCATGACAACCCTTTGGGAGGAACCCATTCTACAAGGAGTGGCCATTCTATTTCTTGCTTAACTTCTTGGGTGGATTCATGAAATTTTTCCTCTTCCCCTGAATCTTGTTCCTCACCTTCTAAGATTTAAGAGGATACTTGCAAGGGAATATCACTTACTATATTAGGGTTTGGATATAGAGTTGTCTCATCTTCTTTTCCCATAGATGATTCTCCTAAATAACATATTGATTCACTATGGGTAGCGGGGCCTCGACCTATTTTAATGTGTCTTTCCTCCTTCCTCCAATAGATGTAAATGCCCCAATTGTCTTATTTTGTGCTCTTGTGGGTTTTTTGTTAGGGTTTGATGATCTTGAGTCTTGCCCATTATTTTTCCATGTGTTTACTTTATTTCTAACCTACTACCATCCCTCATCTTGTTCTTCCCCCACAACCTCCTGCTCCTGTTTGTTTTGTGGGAAGTTCTGAGAAAAATTCCCGTATCCATGACAGGTTTTTCACTTGAAAGGAAGTTGTTCGTAATCCAACCTCTGAAGGTGAGACTAGTCATCCAAGGAGAGCTTAATGGCTTTGGGAGGGATTTTTCTAGATCTACTTCAACACAAATTATTGCGCGAGTGAACATTGATGGTTTAGGTTAAGATCTGTCAATATATTTCCTGAGAGAATCCCAAATACACTTCATAACATCATCTCCCCAATAGTGAAAGGGAAGATGGGGGAGGTGAATCCACATAGGAATTGTAGTTGGGATGTCACATTCTGGATCAAAATTTGGTGTCCACCAGTTCAAGTAAATCCCTCTTGACCCAAAAAAATATGGCCCACTGCGAAAATTAAGATCTCGATCTTCCTTAAGCTCAAAGTAAAAGATATAGAAATACTTACCACAAAAAAAATGACTCATTCTTCCTTGAATCAAGGGTTTCCAGTTCCAGGCAATCCAGAGCTCAATCTTCCAAGGGGAGGGCCAGAGGCCAGTGAACTTCCCAATGAGACCCTTGGAAGAATAAGAGAGATCTTTCCTACGAGCTGCTACACGAGGACTAATGATCTTCAGGATCTGATCCGATTTCTTCACGAACAATGAATGAATGGGTCGAGTAGAGGGGTTTCCTAGAGAACCCAAGAGTTTCTTGAATGCTTCGATATTAACTTCGAAATCGAAGGGAGGGTTAGATTCGTGCCCGACCATGATGAAAGGCTATATGTAGAAATCATAAGGCGATGATCTAGGGTTTCCTCAAGAAAAAATCACAGAGTGAAAATCACCTTTTAACAACCATTAAAAGTCCATCACAACCAAATGTATGATTTTTACCAAAAGAAAAATCCAAAATATAAAACTTGTAACCTTCAATGAAATTGATCATCATTCATTTCTTGAGATGTTGGCATTGCTAGAGTTGCTTCCATTCCTCATTTCTTCATCACATGTAGTTGATATTGTACTTGGGTTATTTGAAATGTTTTCTTGATTAGCTTCATTTTGTTTGGCCTCTTCATATTAGATCTACAAACAAAGAGATAAATTCTAATGAGTATAAGTAAGTATTTTATTAGCCAAAGAAAGCTGTAAGAAAATTATGATTTTTAAAGGACCTTCTAACTGCCATAACAACTTCCACCACCACTGGCTCACAACGCCTAATCATTCATTGATTTGGAATTATATCCTAACTTGGTTGTAAGCACCCCTGAGGATTTATTCAATGACCATTTTAATTCATCATCTTGTTCCTTTAAAACAATAACACTATTCTTCAAGAGATTGGTATAGTTTATTCATTCTTCAGCCAAAAGACCTTCCAATTCCAATGTTTCTGCATTTTTCCAAGATTGAATCCCAACTTCCTGGATCATCAAATTTATTGCATCTGCTAAACATGTAATTCCTTTAACCTGTAAGGCATGTCAAAGTGGCTCATAGATCCTATAGTTGCCAGTACATCCTATCCAAGGATCCTTTCCAATAATCAATTTCGTGCCTCTCCCAATTTTCCACACAACCCAATGACTAAGAATATCATAAGATTTAACCATTTCATTCCATATGTTGGAAGCCCCTTTAAAATATTTCCTCTCTTGTCTTAAGCAAACTTCCACTTCTTTGTTTTCAAGATACTTTTCCTTCATCACTTTTCTCTATAGTCCTTTGTTGAACAACATCCTCCATAGAATTTTGGCTGGTTGGATGAACACATACATGTTCTTTAGACCCCATCCACCTAGTTCTCCTTGGGTCTGGATATCCTATCCCATTTGACCAAAGGAATTCCTTCCTGAGCTCTTCTACATATCTACAAGAAACTATATAACTTTTTCCTCATTTGATCCAAGATGCCTTTGGGTGCATGTGCTATGAATAACTAATAAATGATAATACTTTCTAGAACATATTTGACCAATACCAGCTTTCTTCCTTGAGAAAGACACGTATTACACCAACAGGTAATTATGTCTTCCATTTTCTTTATTAGCCAAGTCCAATCATCCTCTTAAAAGTCGTTAGGTTTTAGATGAAAGCCTAAATACTGAACACCCACATCTAGGGGCTCAATCTTCATAAAGAATAATTGCTCTAGTCTCCTTAGGAAATCATCACTCAAACCATTTGTCAAAATACAAGATTTGTTCATATTGATTTCCATCCTTGTTGCTTTAAAAAAATAAATCTAAAATAAATTTTAAGTAACTTTGTTCCCTCAAATTTCCTCTACGAAAAAATTAAATTTTATCTACAAACAACAAGTGGGTTACTCCAATGGACTCTATAGCTTGTATACCTCTGAAGAATCCATTTTGATTTGCTTTGGCTACCAATATGTTGATCCCTTCTATTACCAAAAGAAACATAAACGATGATAAGGAGCATTCCTTCTTGAGACCCCTCGATGCCATGAAGAACCCTGAAGGAGATCCATTTATTAACACTACAAAATTTGCAGATTCTACACACCCCATAATCCAATTAACATATTGAAGTGATACACCTATTTGAAAAAGAAGCAATCCGAGAAAGATCTAATTCACTTTGTCATATGCCTTCGAAAGATCAATTTTCATGACTATTGCAGGTTGTTTTCTAGTTTTTTTTTGAATGAAACCCCTCCCGAGCTGTCCCTACGAAATCATAAATCTGCATATCTAAAAGAAATCCAAATTGTTCCTTTGAAATGGAATTGGATCATGCTTGTTTCATTATACTCACAATAATCTTCGAGACTATCTTGTAGATAAGATTGCAAAGGGATATCGGTATGAAATCATCAAAGGTGGAAGGGTCATTCTTTTTTGGAATAAGAGATATAAAGGTGGCATTTAAAGCCCCTGACATATTTCCAGATATTCTACTTTCCTTAATCACCCCATGAAACTCATCCTCTAAGAATTCATAGAATCCTAAGAAGAATTCCATTGTCCAACCAGGAAGGCTTGGAATTTTGGCCTTCTTAAAATTCCCTAGAACAACTTTTAATTCTTCCTTTGTTACTTCTGACTCCATAATTTCATTCATCTCTTCATTAACGAATCTAGGAAACAATCCAACTAGTTTCATAATCTCTCCTATATTAGCTACATCGCTTTCCTTAAATAAAGATTGGGAATGTTGTATACCTGCATGGGAAAGATCCTTGAAGGATGAGACCCATGAACCATCTAGACCTTTCAACTCCCAAATATGGTTAAAGTTCCTTCTGTAGGAAACATATTTTTGAAAACAAATTGTATTATTATCGCCCTCGACCAACTAGATAGCATGACTTTTAATCCTACACTTAGTTTCTTCCAGCTCCAAAAGGAATTTATTTTTACCTTCAAGTTCTTTTAACCATTCACCCTTGATATTTTTGGCGATGACATCCAAAGAGGGCACACTCAACAAACAATGACTCACTTCAAGGAATGACACACTGGTTGTGTCAGGGACACACTCAACAACAACAAACTCACTTCTAGAAAGGGCGCACTAGTTTTACCAATGTGCACTGCCTCGAAAACGCCCACATAGCAAGCAAACACACGAGTAATGGATAGGGTGCACTAGTTCCTTTGGTGTGAAACAACTACACGCACTCACACATCGAATTGTAAAACACAGAGAAGAGACAAGGAGATTCGAAAAAAGTTTCATCAAGTGTATTAGAGAAAAACGTCCCCTTTAATAATACAGGGTGACTTATTACAAAGGTAATTGTTGCTTTTTATTTTCTGCGACTCTCTGTGCACTCAGATTAGTGAGAGAACTTTCCCGCAACAATGATTGACACAAACTGTCTGACTATTTATTTAGACATAGCCTTGCTTTCTAAATTGGTGAAGGATTTATTACAATTATGTGACTGAATGACACTGACATAGATCATAAAACTAGAATATAAATTATTCCCTTTAGAGCCTTGCTTGCTACTGACTACTGATCCTCTTTTGCTAGTTATACAAGGAAGGGGGACACCATTCCTGGTGGCCCAATTCCTCCCTATTTAGATTCGAAAGTGTCCCTGCTTATTCCACCAACTGAGGGAAATTTCGTTGCACTGTCTCGACTGTCATCTACTTGGCCTGTGCTGGAGTTTGACACTGTTGATTGAACAGGTACAAAGCCTGATGTTGCTTGGAACAATTTGGTGTTAATTACAAGGAAACTACAACTGGAGTGTCTTGCTGTGATAAATTATGAATGACACTATGGTTAGCCTATTGTTCTCAGTGTTGAGGTGTTGATTGCGACGAAGCCAAAATGAGAGGCATCTATGTGGGTGCCAAAGGATGAAATCCAAGATAGACCTCGCAAGGTGAGAAGCTAGTGGAAGAGTGCGTGGCCCTATTGTAAGGGTGCCACTTCTGCAAAGCCTGCATTAGGAGGTAGAATATTTTGGCGTAGTTGCTGTAATTGAATTTGGCTGTGGAAAGGGTCTCAGAGTGGTAAGTCACCGGGTGACCTCCTTGTTTACGCACCGCTCCAATAGCAAACTAAGAGGCAATCCAGGGTAAGGGATAACAATATTTAATTGTGGCTTGGGTGAGGGTGTGGTAAGCGGTAAGTAGATGACATTCGATAGTATCCTGCTTTGGAGTAATTAAGGCTAAAGCGACGCAGGTGGAGGAGGATGGATGATGACCATATTCGGGGAATTGACCCATTTGTCTTTTGAGTTCAATAGTGTCTTTGGTAACATGTTGAGATGATGGGGAATTGGGTAATGCTGCGTCATGAATGAGATCGACAAATTATGCAATGGCTCGAGAGGGTGGGATCCTTGTGGGAGACTGAGAGACATTGACATATTTCGGGAGGAGAGGGAGTACGGCGTGAGGTGTTGGATTAGTGAGGTTCTCTGGCTGAACATGGAGGGCCAAACACAAAGAAACATATTTGTTGTGAATGACATGGTTAGTTTCTTATTTTATAGGACGAGACAGAGGGGAAGTGTGAGGTTTTGATGTAAGCACATAGGTGCATCCTTCATGTTGAAGATTGTACTGATGGGATTTGGCATGGTACACAGCTTGTCGGTCTTGTTGGTATGGGAAACCCCACAAGAGGTCAACATAGTATAAAGGTGAAACATCATAGACCACGGTGTCATGGAAGGGGTCAATGGAAAAAGTTACTGTGGAACACTGGGAGATAGTGATGCAGGGTTCTCCCTTTTGTACCCAGCCAAGTTGATAGGGATCCGAGTGGGGGGTGGTGGGAAGTTGTAGATGTTGGACTAGGTCTTGAGAGATTAGATTCTTTTGGCTGCCATCAAATCATTGCAGAAGTGAATTAACCGAGAAGAGATCCCAACAACTACAATTGAGGTGAAAACTCTCTTTCCCAAAGGTCCTTTAGAAACAACCATAACTTCTTTGTATATATACTTCTCTACTCCTTTTCACCACCCTAGGGTTAGGGTTCACTCCACTTCATTGTGTTCTCCCACCATTCACTCATTCTTTTCTTTCAATCTCCCATTCCAAGCTGCGCCAAAATGAGGGAGACAAAAATATGTTGAAAAACTAGATTTGGTGAACAACCAAAACCCTATTTCATCCATACATCCCGCATATGTGCCTCCATAGCCATTTGCTACTAAATCACTCCGCAATCCTCCAAAAAACTGTTGGAATTGTTAGTGCAGAAAACATAATTCACAGTGACAATTAACAATCACACACATAAGAAATAGACACAGGAATTTCATGTGGTTCACCCAAACGTTGGGCTACATCCACCAAGCATAGGCATCGGTTGTCTTATTATTCGAATTATGGAGATTACATCAGATTTGCAAACTCAGTCTCTCATAGTCATTTTGCCTCTACAGGCTTACATGAATTTATACATTCACACATGAAACTGAATATTAAATCCAATCCCTATCCACATTCTAACTTGGTCTATTTGGTTGTAACCAACGCAAAATAATATGATCCAAATCTATTTTAGGAAATTGGTTGTCACCAAATCCCAACAATCTCCACCTTTACAACAATTAACCTGATACCTTGCTTATTCCTTTTGTTCATCACCTTTGCTGCAAGCCAAGAGAATCCAAGCACCATTGTAGCTTCTCTAATAAATTTGGTTTCATGATCTCGCCTGTGTAACTTGCATGAGTTTGGATTTCCTGAGGGGTCACTCCACCTCCAACATGTCTTCCACAACTGTGTTGTGAGACATCTTTAGTGATAGATCTCCTTCTATCCAAAACACATGTATTACAATATACATTACAATCATCAAAGACCATCTCAGTGTAACCATTATAGGTGACATTTGTGCTTCTCATACACTAAATCACCCATTTCACTGCAACTCCTGAATCTATCACATTTTTGACAACATCATTAGCATGTGAAGCATCTGGTCTTAACCATTTCATCACATACAACAGACCTCCTACTGAACTTACATGAGACATAACCTTTTCTTCTTTATAGATAGGCCCTATACTTGAAGAAAACTTATAATGGAAAGCAAGAGGGATAAAAACTAGTTTTATAATGTTTACGCTGAACTTCAACCACAACTTACCATTACCATCTCTGTATACTTCCATGTCCATAATTTGTTTTGCTGCTCCTTGATCCCTCATCTAAATTGTCCTGTCCACCTGAGTCATTTTCTTACT
>SNQJ01S0006690.1:85791-103591 GCA_010110895.2 Picea sitchensis | reverse complement strand
TCTTGAATCAACCCTTTTGGTTGTTCCATACATACAATATCTCTGTCAATGATGACCTTGTGAGAAGTAGGATCCCACACACAACATCCCTTTATACCATCATCATATCTTGCAGAGATATAAAACAGGCAGGAATTCAGAAACAAAGATTTTAAGTTTGGAACTGATTTACCTCTTACCAGTACCTGCAATTCTTTCTTGCGCTTATGACCTTGATGATTTTTCCATAAACAATAAGATACATCTGTCACTTCATATGCCACTTCAGTACTGCCTTCCAACTTATAGAGGTTATCAACCTTTGTTGCCTTCATCACTACTAAATTCCCTTTCTACACTGTGAGAGCTCCACCTTGACCTGTATACTTATATCCACAAGAATCCAACACTCCTAATGAAAACAAATTTGTTTTAAGCTCATAAACATATCTAACATCCATTAATTCCCTAACAATACCATCGAACATCCTGATTCTAATACTGCCAACCTCAATAGTTTTACATGGAATACCATTTCTCATCAACAGATTGGTAAGAAAAGAACCAATTTCTATGTGAGCACATGTGGTGGGAGGCACCTGAATCTAACTGCCATTCTTCTTGATATTGTAAATTACTAGAAATGGATAAAACGTGATCAATTATACTTGAATTTGTTACAGCCAAATTCGCTTCCTTCGAGTTTTCCTCAGATTCCTTTCTCTTCCAGCAATCTTTCTTGAGATGTCCTGTTTTGCCACAGTGCTAGTGTTTTTCTTTACCCTTTCTCTGTCTTGACTTAGATCAGAAAGAACTTATCTCATTCTTCTCTGTGGTTCGACCTCTGATCAACATCGCCTCTGAAGTTGAGGTTTCTTTACTGGATTTTCTCCTCATCTCCTCAGTCAACAAAGCTCCCACAACAGAGTTATAATCTAAAACATCTGCTGAGCTAAAGCTAATAGAGGTGACTAGATTATCCCAAGACTCAGGCAACGAACACAATAGTGTAATAGCCTTATCCTTATCTTCGAATTTAACTTCTATACTAGTCAATTGAACTATAAGGGTATTGAAATTATTTAAATGGTCAACAACTTTTGTACCTTCTTTCATCCACAAACTGTACAGTTGTCTCTTCAAGTAGATTCTGCTTGTCAAGGACTTTGTCATGTATAGACTTTCCAGCTTGCTCCATAAGTCTGATGTTGTATCCTCTCCTATGATATTAAATAGAACCTCATCAGCCAGACATAAACGAATGGTGCTAAGAGCTTTCGCATCCAGAGGCTCCCATTCCCATTCTGTCATGGCTGCTGGTTTTTTTGACTTTCCTGCCAATGCTTTTTGCAACCCTTGTTGCACCAGTAGATCCCCCATCTTAAGCTTCCAGAGCTCAAAGTTGTTTTTACTGCTGAACTTTTCAACTTCAAACTTCGAACTATGCATCTTAGCCATTAACACAAAAAATCTCCCAATATCCACTGCTTATAAACCCAAGGTCCAAATCACTGCTTATAAAAAACCCCTTTAAAATATGGAAAAAATTATAAATAAGATTAAATGTGTATCCTTAATATAAAAAAAAAAAAGTTAAAGGATAATCATCCACTTCATATATTTCATACAACCTTTTATATCCACTTCATACATAATCATCCACTTGATCCACCTCACATAAAAGGTATTCCTTTAAAATATTATATTAAATTTCAAATATAATAATCATTTTTAAAACATCCTCCATCCTCCAAGTGAATTGAGAGTTGAGTTGTTCACGTTCCCTTTTTTAAAAACTAAATTTCACGCTTTAATTATCATGTGAATTGAACCTTTTAAAAAAGAATGTCAATTTTTAAAAAACCCAAAAATCTTAACGTCCAAAAATATTAAAGTTTTGGCACCTCTCAAGTGAGTGGCCTGTGGACTTCAAAGGGCCGCCGCACCTCCCGTATGGATGGACTGCGGAAATCCTGAAAATTACATGGGGAGCTGCCGCACCTCCCGACGTATCCACACTGCGGAAATTGGGAAAATCCGCCACTCTTCCCGATGCATTCAGGCTGCAGAAAAGTTGAAAATTTCCCTGAGTGTGAAGTGTTCACCAGTGGCCGTTGCGACCTCTGAGAGGAGATACCTGTGAAAATGTTTAAATCTACGCACCTCACTTCTGCGGCTCTTCCAACCAGCTCTAATCGACTTTGATACCACTTGTTGGAATTGTCGGTGTGGAAAACACAATTCACAGTGATACACATAAGAAATAGACACAGAGATTTCATGTGGTTCACCCAAACGTTGGGCTACATCCACCAAGCATAGGGATCGATTGTCTTATTATTCGGATTATGGAGATTATATTAGATTTGCAAACTCAGTCTCTCACAGTGATTTTGCCTCTACGGGCTTACATGAATTTATACATTCACACATGAAATTGAATATTAAATACAATTCCTATCCCTATCCACATTCTAACTTGGTCTATTTAGTAGTAACCAATGCAGAATAATAGAATCCAAATCTGTTTTAGGAAATTAGTTGTCACCATATCCCAACAAAAACGACCTCCACCACCAATTCACTATGCAATCCTCCATACACTGAGCTCCATAGACCGATGCGCCTTCGTAGAATAACACACCTCCATGTGCCTCCGCATACCTCCTCCACACCTTCGCAGACGTCCTTCGTGTACCTCTGCAGACTTACAACCCACCAACCTACAACCTTAAGAAGGATAAAATCCCCTCCTTGACTGAAAATACGAGATACTGTCCTTGAAAGATGCTTAAAAAATGGTAACAAGACCACTTCAACCATGATTTAGATTAACAAAACCCCAATCCTCCAGTGACTAACAATGGAATCTTCCATCTTTTATCCATATTTTCCATGACATGAAGAATGTTTCATTTGTGGGAATGATGGAATTTCAAAGACATCATCTCATCGCAGGAATTTCCTCTCTAGTGTAAGGTACATATATCGTCGACATCGTGTAGGGGCTTTCCACGGTTCACATACGAAGATTTTCCATTGGGATTCCATACGTGCCCTTGCAAAATACCATGGGATACAATTATCCCTGCAGTTTTAATCCATAATCGAGATGCAATCACCTTGAAAAAACCTACATTTATGTAGAAAATGAGCGACCTCTATGCACCTTCATAGACCTCCTCTGTAGAACTCCTCCACACCATTACATCACTAAATATCTTTGTCTCTTAATATTTTATTAATAAAAATTATTTTAATTCATTAAATATAGTTATATATTTTATTAAATTATTGAGTATTAATAGATGTAAGTTTATTGATAAAATAAAGAGTATTAAATTATTCAAAAGAAGTGTTTAGAAATTTTTATTATAGATATTGTATTGGAAAAAAAATGCAATATTAAATCATTGAATTATATTAATATATCCCATATAAATCACAAAGACATGAGATTGAATAATTATCTTAAAAAAAGAATGCAATGTTAAATCATTGAATTATATTAATATATCCCACATAAATCACAAAGACATAAGATTGAATAATTATCTTAAAAAAAAATGCAATGTTAAATCATTAAATTATATTAATATATCCCACATAAATAATAAAGACATGAGATCGAATAATTATCTTCAAACATGGAATCTCAATGAAATTGGAGAAAAGCCCATTTTATAATGTAGGGGCTTTTTTAAAGGACATAATTATCGCCACAATATTTTCCAATCAACTTTTACTTTATTTATAATTATTTCAATTCATTACATATATTTTTATAGCAGTGATATATTTTATTAAATTATTGAGTATTAATAGATGTAAGTTTATTGATAAAATATTGAGTATTAAATTAATCAAGATAAGTGTTTAGAAATTTCTATTAGGGATATTGTACCTGGAAAAAAATGGAGTGTTAAATCATTGAATTATATTAATATATCCCACATAAATCACAAAGACATGAGATCGAATAATTATCTTCAAACATGGAATCTCAATGAAATTGGAGAAAAGCCCATTTTACAATGTAGGGGCTTCTTTAAAGGACATAATTATCGCCACAATATTTTCCAATCAACTTTTACTTTATTCATCTCCATGATGGGGTGCTAGGGAGGATTGAGGGCACGGTAGCCACGGGGTAATCAATTGTATATTTTCCAATCAACTTTTACTTTATTCATCTCCATGATGGGGTGCTAGGGAGGATTGAGGGCATGGTAGCCATGGGGTAATCAATCGTATATTTTCCAATCAACTTTTACTTTATTCATCTCCATGATGGGGTGCTAGGGAGGATTGAGGGCATGGTATCCACGGGGTAATCAATCGTACATGCATGCTCAAGGTTCTGAATAAGGTGATTTTCGGGAAAAGGGTTCTCATTGTAAATCTCTCATGTTCAATCTGTAGGTGTTACCATGATTTAGTCATTACTCCTCCCATGCACTACATCATGAAGGAAATGGGACGAAGTTCCAAATGGCATACCTATGAAGTAGGAAATGGAAGAAGAAATTGGAAACAAGGGGAGCTACAACATGTTGATGATATAGTCTCGTATCTAGGTTCAAACTATTTGGATTTCTTTCAAGTTTCTTTTCTTTAAAAAAATATGGTTTCTCTCTGGTTTGACTCTCTATTTGGCCTTGAAAGGAAACAACTCTTCTCCTCAGTTGGGGATAATTTATTTGAATAACTTGGGGGATCCAACCCTTTTTCCAACCTTTCTTTAATATTGGGTGGTTGGCATCTAAGCTCTAAATCCATTCCCCATTTTTAGTGGTCTCTCTCAATACCTCCTCATAATTCATCCTCCTTCATGATTTCTATTCATCTAGGGGCCAAAACACTGAAACCAAAATGTGAACCTCGTCTAGGATCCAACAAACAAGGGGATGAAAGGGGAATTAGGAAATCATCTAGGAAACCCATAACCCCTCAACATCCCCATCTTATCACACTATCCTAGGCTATTGTGGCCAATTATCAACATTGCTTTCCCAAACTCGCTAATGAGGAGGTAGCCCACATAGAGAACTTGGTCAAGAGTAAAATGAGGAAAATAACCAATGAATAGGTTGAGGTAGAATTCCTTGGTTGCATCTTAGATACAAGGTTCTCTCATAGTAGGGACACTAAAATTTTCAAGTTGACAAAATTCTACTAGGTTAACAAATCCTTCATAGTGTAAGTTGTGGAAGAGAGGGGCCAATGACAATAAGAAATTCTCTCCAAATCAAATTTGATGGAAAAAATGTTTGAGGCTATTTGCAGAGTGGTCTATGACATTGATATCATTGTGACATACCCAGAGGGTGTCAAGCATGACCCAAATGAAACAATAGAGCTTACTTAAGAAGTTGAAGGCATCCCCTCTAACCCCATCTTTCTAAATGAAGACATTGAGGAGGAGGAGGACCCCAAGTAGTAGTAGAAGTAGTCATGTGGATTCCTAGGTTAGCAACACATGTCATATCTTGTTAGCTTTACTTATATGCAATGAGTATCTTAGTTTGGCTTATTAGTACAATTCAATATCTATAATGATGTAGTTAGAAGTTATCTAAGTAAATTTATTATTAGGGATTTAGATTTTGATAACTTTGTCCTGCAAATTCTAAAAAAACAACACTAATGTTTTGACTTACTATAACTCTAATTTTCCTAGAAACAAACCACAATTTACTTTGAAACTTTCAAAAAAATCAACTTCGCGATAGAGAGGCAACAAAATACCAGCATTAAATTGATTATTAATACCTCATCGAGATCGTTGTTATGGAGTTGTATGCGTAACTTGCAGAAGACGTCAATGTAGCCTTGTACATACTGACTTGAAAGATGGTGGAGTTGCAACCACTTGGCGAGAAGATTTTGGAGATAGCCTGGAGGGTAGAAGCGTTCCTGTAAGGCGTGATAGAATGCATCCCAAGAATCAATACTTCCATTTGTCGGAGAATGTGATGTACCGAGCTCCATGATCAATTCTAACTTTTCCAATTGAGTGTCCCACCAAGTTTGCACTATCCCTTCGAGCTCTAAGTTGACGATCTACAATTTGGTGGATTCTTCCATCTCGGGGAAATTCTTGAAGACTTATGTGGAGAGTCTATAGATCCAGGAATCGACCGTCTCACCATTCATGTTTCTGACGAACTTGGGTAACTGAAAACGTCTATCCAGCTACATGGTCACTGGAGTCCGACGTTTTTGGAGTCAAAGAAGTTCATGGAGAGCCAATGCCAATTATTCAATAGGAGTTGACATGGATGCACTAGAATTCTCACTGGAGACTTCTCTTCAAGGTGGCATGGTCGGAAATCACATAAGAGAGGGAGCGTATCCTCTTGAAAGAAGAGGCGTGAGCTACCAAAAGGGGGGCCTGAGGAGGGCACTCGAGTAACCCTGAGAAGGGAACAACTGTTGCACCAATGCAAAGGCATAGAAGAACCTTGAGAAGGGTGACCAGGATGCTCTGAGCAAGAGCGTGAAGAATTAGCTGAAGATCACAAAAAAAAATGTGAATCTTGTGGATGTTTCTCCATCCTCTCCTTCTTCTCTGTGTGCAGAAAATTCCCCAAGGCACATGATTTGATACCAATTGATCTGTCTGGAGATGGCATCCAAAGAGGGTGCACTCAAAATGTTTGAAGGGCACACTCAACAAACAACGACTCACTTCAAGGAATGACACACTCGTTGTGTGAGGGACGTACTCAACAACCACAAAATCACTTCTAGAGAGGCAACACTGGTTTTATCAATGTGCACTGCCTAAAAAACACCCACGCAACAAGAAAACAAGTGAGTAATGGATAGGGCACACCAGTTCCTTTGGTGTGAAAAAACTACACTCACTCACACAACGAAATGTAAAACACAGAGAAGAGACAAAAAGATTCAAAAAAAGTTTCATCAAGTGTATTAGAGAAAAACATCCCCTTTAATAATACAGGGTGACTTATTACAAAGTTAATTGTTGCTTTTTATTTTCCGCGACTCTCTGCGCATTCAGACTAGCGAGAGAAGTTTCCCGCAGCAATGATTGACACAAACTGGCTGACCATTTATTTAGACATAGCCGTGCTTACTTAGACTGGTGAAGGATTTATTACAATAATGTGACTAATTGACACTGCCATAGATCATAAAACTAGCATAGAAATTATTCCCTTTAGCACCTTGCTTGCTGCTGACTACTAATCCTCTTCTGCTAGTTGGCTAAGGAAGGGGGATTCCATTCATGGTGGCCCAACCCTCCTCATCATTGAAAATACCACTACTATTTTGGTAAAAAATATCTCGTATCCTTGCCTCCACATCCTTCAAGTCTTTTTTATATTCTTTTGATTTTTCCTTTTCCCATTCTGCAGGCACCTTCTTAACCCGAATAAAGTTGTTTGAGAATTGAATCATGGAAGATTCATGAGAGGATGCTTCATATTTATCTAGTTTCTCAAAATAAAATCTCTAAAGCTTTTCTCTGAGAGCCAAGAGTGATTAAAATTAAATGGAAAAGAGACATTTTGTTTCTCCATCTCAAATTACAATAACATAAGTAGATGGTCATAGTGCCCACCAGGACATACCCATGATTTGTATATAAAAATATCCTCAAGATTATTCTTGGAAACAAGAAAGCGATCCAATATTTTCAAAACATTGGCCCTACCTCTTCTGGAATTTAGCGAAGTTGGAACCACCTTAATTGGTTCAACATCCACCAATCTTAAGTCTTCAAAGAAACAAGTGATTTTTTTTTCCAACAGATCCAATCTAGCCACCTCACCCCGATATTCTCTTGAATTCAGTGTTAGGTTTAAGTCACTGCCTACAATCATGTTATCCCCACTTAATCTCTATTGTTCTTTTAAATTGTTCCAAAACTGTAACCTATTACTATACAAAACATACAAGTTCACAAGTTTGAACCGCTTGTCTACACCCTTGGCCCTTCCTTTTACCATGATTCCATAGATAATACCGGTGGAATTAGTAGCCTAAAAACTATCATTCAATCCATTTAATAGATCACCAGAGAATCCATACGTCTCCACAACACAAAAATTCCACTCCTTCAAGATAGATGAAAGAAACTCAATCACTTTTCCCCCCTCACACATCATCTCTTGGAACATAATCACATCGGGAATATACACATAAAGCAATATTTTGAGAGATAACGAATTGAGGGAACTCCCTAACCCTCTAGCGTTGAAGGAAAAAACGATCATGATGGAGAAACTTTCTTGGGGTTCTCTACTCTAAGTGCCCCTTGTATAGTCAATTGTTTTCCTGCCTTTATCTCCTTTTAGGCCTTCAATTTTTCTTTTGAGATATATGATTTTCTCCCCATTGGATCTGGCTTAGAGTACATCAAACCTAAACCACCCTTTATCCCTCCTTCATATTCCAAGTTATATTTCCTAGGGCGCAAATGATATGAGGAAGAAATAGACTAAGTTTGCAAGGTATCTGCAACCTTATCAACCTTATGAGGTGGCCCTCCTTCATCTAACTTTAGAGATGCACCCTGCTCCATGTTCAAAATCGAAACTTCTCAAACTTCCATTAATGAAATACCACCAGGTTCCAAAACTACTTGAGATTCCCCCTCTTGAATCTCTCCTTTAGGTGATAGGGGTTCTTCATTAAATAAATACAGAGGTTGTGAATCTGAAGAAAAAGAGTCCTTACCTTTATAGGAACCAACTAAGAAGACTCCTAATGGGAATCCTCTTTTTCAGTTGATAATTCTAGTCTTTGATTAGGGAGAGACATGTCGACATCAAACCCCTGAGAGGGAGACAATAATTTTTTTCTTCCTCACAAGCCAATGAACTATGATCATCTGGGACGTATAATTTTTTAATTCATTACTTCTTCTTAGTCTACCATTGAGGCCTTTGGACACCACACTCTCTCCACAAATGGCCTACCTTGTGGCACTTTGAGGAAAAAACTAACACTTTCTAGTAGTCCAATGATTGAAGTAACGTCGAGTCCTCCTTGACAATTTCAATTTCTACCGACAACTCTTCTCTAATATCAAATTCAACAAGCACTTTTTCCATTCATTTGTCAAATGAGTCCCAAAGATTCTCCTCAACCACAATGGAATGCCCAATATTACCTCCAATAAGTTGTAAAACAACTTCATTCCAAAATTCCAAAGGCAACACAGGAAGAAGTACCCAAATATGTTGGATATTCATTGGTTCACGATGGGGATCAAACTTTGGCTTCCAATGCTTTAGGACAAGACTCGAAGGCCCCCATAACCAGTTCTATTTGAGGATTATAGTAGTGTCCTCTGCTCTTTTGAATTCAAAGCATATCCACCCTCTGACCAAGAGGTGATACTGAGGGGTATAGCCCATAATTTTGTGCCAACCTGCTTCCAACCTAATTTTCATAGAGTCTGATTTTACTGATTTTCCAATAAACCTACCCACCAAGGTATGGTTCATAAAAAATTCAACCCTATCCATACCAAGTCCCAGCAACAATTTCACCTTGTTCTTTTTGCATCTAATACATTTTTTCCCTTTCCTTTGTCTCAGAGCATCCTGGACTAAATTCGCATCTGAGATGACCCCATTAGGATTTGACCTTAGCTCTATCCTTGATAACACCTCTCTCAACCAGTTCATATCTTGGATAGAGTTAAGGACATTAAACTCCACCTAATTTCCATCCCTGGAATCACATATCTCGAAGGATCCATCGCCTGCAGTACATCAATATTTGTCTCATTGCCTTTATGGTCGTAGTAATGTGATCTGATATCATGATATATATCATGGATCGAGGTAATGTCTTGCTAGGCCCTTGGCTCACCATATGGTGTGTTAGCCATCTCTTCATCTTCGTCTGAATCATCACTTCAACTACAACCTGTTTTTAACTTTTTCTTGTTCTTCTTGGATGCCTTGAAAGTTTCTTCCTTTTTTATTGGGTTCTCCTGTTCTGTTCTCATTTCACAAGATGTAAATATTCCATGTAGCTCATCCATTCTCAACGTATCAAGATCTATTTTTTCTTCTAGGGATGATATTTTATGATCAAATCTCATGGGATAGACCTCAATACATTTTGAACAACCATTGATTCATACACTTCTACTCCCAATCCATTAATAGTGTTAACTATTTCATCCACTCACATAAGGCAGGATGCAATGCCTTCATCTTCCTTCATCTTCAATTATTCAAACTTAGCTCTGAAGATTTGAAGCTTATCTCCCTTAAATTTGGCATCTCCTTCATAAATATTTTGGATTTTATCCCAAATATCCTTTGAACTGTCACAATGCATAACCTTGACAAATATTGAATCAACTAAACTGCTTTGAATGGTACCTTTAGATATTGAGTTGTTTTCACCGAGTTTCTTTCCATATCTGTCAGTTGGGGGAGTGGTTGGTGCTCTATACCCATATACTACTAATTTCCAAACATCAAATCCCTATGACTGTAAAAATGTTTTCATCCTTTTATCAGTGAAGGTATAGTTCTGACCATCAAATACTGGTTCTCCAATATTAGCGTATTCCATGATCTCCTTCTGGTGGTTAGAATACTTCCAAAAGGACCTGCTCTGATACCAATTGTTGGAATACTGAGAGGGAGGGTGAATCAGTATGGGCACAATCACTACGTTTAATCATAATATAAAACCTACAATAAATATCATGAGCATTCAATATAACATCAACACCATAATTCAATGCATAAACATCAAATAAACAAAGTACACCAATATTTTACGTGGAAACCCGATGTGGGAGAAAACCACATAATGCTTTTCTTATTTATCAAAGAGTACATTCATTGGAAGCACCAACTTCCTATTTATCCAGCTACAACTAGAAGGAGGCTCCAACCCCCTATTTACAGGTTGCAACCTGAAGGAATCTCCAACTCCCTAATTTACCAACTCCAACCGGAAGGAGGATACAACCCCCTTTCCTTGCCTTGTACAACCACCCTGAAATATAAATGTAGATATATCTTTCACTACCTCTGTCATCGTAACTGATAACCTGTTGCTGATATTGTTTCTAATACCTCTGCTGCTGCTATTTATTTCAATATCTCATGAAGAATGCAACCACACATACCTCATACCAGGATTCACAAGAGAGTTCTCCAAATCAAATTCTTATGAATCAATGAGACATATCTATTCTCGTTTTCTTCAGAATACACACCCTAACATACATAGGAAGACACACATTCAATCTGTAGCTAACCTAGGTTTTAGATATTTGATCTTCAATAACTTTTCTTCACAGGTCTGTGACCCTTACACTGTCTGCTCGTGGATATTCACAATTTTCCTCACTGCAACCTGTGGATGTTCGTGATTTTCCTCTTGAAACTCATGAATTTACTTAAAGAACCCGTGTCTGTAACTTTTTCTCCATAGGCTCGACTCTTGCAAACTTCTTTCCTCACTAGACTTCACTGACTTCGACTCACTGCCTAAGTTCTTCCAATTAGTATTCACAGAAGTGATATTCAGTTGACTCTACACTGCATTTTAATGAGGATCTCATGATAACATGCAATTGACATGCAACTTGTTAACTTGTGTTGAAACTTGTTAACTTCTGTTTACAATTACTTTAACTTGCATTCAAAATGCATCTTGTTAACTTATGTTTACAACTCCTTTACCTTGACATGCAACTTGTTAACTTCTGTTTACAGTTACTTTAACATGCAACCGACATAAAATTTGTTAAATTCTGTTTACAAGTCCTTTACCTTGACATGCAACTTGTTAAATTCATGTTCAAGGGTTGATATCAATGACAACCAATATTTCAACAATTCAATGACAACCAATCTTTCAACAACTAATCTTTCAACAATTAATCTAAACAATTAATATAACAATCATACCTTCTTGCTTTACACAAGAACAATTAATATTTCGACTTTCGGGGGCTTGGGAGTGTAGAGTATACATATATCCCAGAGGAACGAACTCTCAGAGTCATTATCCAACACTTATTACTAATTAAATCGAGAATAAGAATTTAATCCTTTTGGTGTTTTGACATTTTAGTGTTTCAACACTCCGACTCTTCGGGGTTTGAGAGCTTTTGAATGCCGAGTTTGAGAATCTCCTAGAGTGATAATCTCATGGAGTCATTAACCAACACTTATTACTAATTAACCTAGGGTTATCTTATCCTTAAACATTTCGGTGTTTTGACACTCTGACTCTTCGGGGTTCGAGAGTTTCTAAATGCAAAGTTTGGATACCTCCCGCATGGCTTGGATTCTTGGAGTTACGTGGAAGTGAGGGTCCACTCCTGAGAACTGTGTTTGATCTGAACTGAAATCTCTCATAGTGGTGATCTCCCAGATCTGACGTGTCCACATGATGTCACTATCGCTGACATGTCTACATGAAAGAGAGTGACATGTGCCACCTGGAAAAGAGAAAATGATGTACCCAAAGGGCCTGAAATGAGTGCCATGTGTTGGTGACAGATGAATGCCACACATATCCATAGATGAGTGCCACACATCTCTGGCTCTTCAGAGTTTCGGTGATCTACACTTGTTCTGAACTAAAACCTCCCGGATCTAACGTGGAAGTGAGGGCCCACTTCAGCTATTCGGGGCTCCGACGCTTCGGGGCTTCTTGAATACAAAGTAGGAATATCTCCTGGATAACTGACCTCCTAGAGTGACTTGGCAGTGAGGGCCCACTCTGACACTTTGGGTCTTCTTGAATACAAAGAAGGAATATCTCTCGAATAACTGATCTCCCGGAGTGACGTGGCAGTGAGGGCCCACTTCGACACTTCGAAACTTCGGGGCTCTGTGATTGTTCTAGACCAAAACCTCTTAGATGAACGAACTCACAAAGTGACGTGGAAATGATGGTCCACTCCAACACTTCGGGGATTCTTGAACGCAAAGTAGGAATATCTCCTGGATAACTTACCTCCCAGAGTGACGTGGCAGTGAAGGCCTGCTCCGGCACTTTGGGACTTCAGGGCTCTATGCTTGTTTTGGAACTCCAAATGAACGAGATCCCCTGATCTGATTTGATTGTTCGATCTCCACTGTTGAAAATTTAACCTGTCATTTTTCCTTACATTCTAAGCCCGAAATATGCTGCTCTTAATTGTTGCGTTTTTATTTTGGATGTTTCCTGCGCAAACAAAGGACTTGGTCTACCTACTGCATGCTCAATTAGTGATAAACATCATGACAAGCATTTTCAAACTCAAACCAGAACATGTAATCACCTTTCAAGAAAGCAAAATATGGTGCAAAATAAGTAAATATGGGTAGGGGCCATTGAAGTTGAGTGCTTAAATAATGGAGAATAACCTTAGAAAACATAAAAATGAAAATCAGACTTGATGGATGTATAGGGTAAAGGAGGGAAAGGGAAGGGGTGCATACCTAGGCTACAACATTGGCTCCAACCGGGGATAGCACTTCTCTGTGAGGTGCTAAGAATAGTAGATCAGGTGCCTTACCTCTCAAAACCTTGCTCCCACTTGCTTTAACTTACCTGTGATTCTGTCTGTCATCCATGTATATCTGCTTCTATTCACCTGTGCACTATATTCATCCTATGATTCATTTTTATCTACATTGATAACCAAATCCTTTAAAACAGGGTTTAACCCGATCTTTGCATTTGAGCTCGACTTATTAATGAGTTTGGTACAAGATTTTCTCATTATGGATTGTACAACATGTTTTTCTCCCTCCTTCTCTGATGACTTTGCCATATTCTTTAAACCTCCTGGTTTGCTTGAACCAACTGAGTCTTCCATTAGTGAAAGCATGGTCCTAGTGAATTTTCCTTTGATGATTTGGCTTGACGTCAAGTTTTGTCTTCACGTGCAGCTCTCAGATTGGACTCTAGATGTGATATTATCACGTGATTGTAAAGGTTGTTGAGAGTGGTTTGGATCCACACCGCTCCGACTTCCACAATCAACCACCAATTTCCAAGCACTTCACACGCTATACCATGGTTTCAATTATGGAACCACTCTAGGAGATTAATGTTCGAGCTCTTTTTATTTCCGCAATGAGGTGTGAGCCATCGATCAATTTTTCAATCTACGATATGGGTGACCCTATTACTTTAGCGGCCCTTCTAAAGTTTTATCTATCCGCCATCTTTAAAATTCTTCTAACCATATTTAGAGATGGCGCCAATTTTTCCTGTCCTCAAAAAGAAGATCAAACCAACAACACTAACACACCCCAGTGCCTTTGTTGGGATATAAAGTCTTTATTCACACACAAACTAACTAATATATAGCTACACACTAGTGCCTTTGTTGGGATATGGAGTCTTATTATTGATATACTGTATAAACAAATTGGAAAATAAATTCTTGAATGACGAGCTTATTCAACACACCCCTACTCTAACCAACTAAAATTGAATACTAAAGTATAAAATAATTTCACAAATAACCAATCAAGCAACGAGGTTCCTGGCATGTCTTCATGTACGCTACTGAAAACATGAAAAGACAACAACGTACACAACAAAAATTATAATGGTAGTTCATACTTACTACCACACATTGTGTGCATCATACCAACAACTACAATATTAAAGACCCTTATTGAAACTGAATCCATCCAATCAGATATGGGATAATCAAGAACATGATCTAGAAGACTAATTCGTTGCTATTTGAAATATACTATATGAACAAGACTGAACTTCTCATGTCATCATTGAAACATCTCATGAAAGTCATGTGATTCACAACCATTATGGGAAACAAAACACTCTTGATACTACTCATATTGTTGTTTGAAATGCAAGAGTATGTCTTCTACATTGCTGGTTTTTTCTTGTTCTTGCTCCATAATGTCATTTCCATACTTATATATTTCTTGTTGCTCAACGATTTCCGGGGAATACAGATCCACATCTACTATAGAAGAAGATTTTAAATGTTGATTTGGTAGCTCCCCTTCATAACTAGTAAATGGAGTTTTCTCAACTTCAAATAAATCATAAATAGGTGATAAATATTCATGAAAAATTTGAGCAACAAATTGATCACAACCACGACTATCATTAGTTGCATCATGAACACAAAGCTAAAAAACCTTATGCTGGAAACATAAACTAAATAAGAATTTAACATCAACATTTATTGCCTTCTCATCATCATTTTCAGTTTTAAAAAAATATTGAAAGTCATCCTGTTGTATAACAGAATTGGAAGAAGATATAGCTGATAATGAATCTTCTTCCTCTTCCTCAAAATTATCATCCCCTTCATCTATACTGCTAGAAGAACTAATAATTGACTGTTGAATATAAGATCCAAATTCTTCACAACAATTTTCAAAAGTAAATCAACTAGAAAAAACCTTTTACAATGATCACTAAATGCTGCATGGAACTGTTTCAGAGAAGATATGCTAGCAGGAGGCAAGGATAGGTACCATTCATGAGCATCTCCCTATAATGAGTACATGAACATCTTCATTAATACATCCTCATGATGTATAGCCAACTGATGCATGACCTCATGTAATTCAAGCAAATGATCTGCGGGGTTATCATCTTTATCTTCTCTAAATCTGGGCAAGTAATCACCCCACTCATCTATAGTAGGAACATTATTTGGAAAACCAAGAACAACAGAGAAATTAAAAGGATAAAACCTCCAAGCCAAGATGGATTCCATCTGAAAATATGACTTCTTAAAACTGTGGAGTCTCCACTGGATTCTTTAACCATGGAGTCGCCATGTGAATGATCTATAGTTTGAATGTGTCTGGTCTTTGTTCACTATCAAATATCATATATGATTGTTGTAATTCTCCCAAGGAAAGACATCTTGTTACTCCGTTCCCTGGCAACGACGCCAAAATATGTTGGTCCTAAAGTTTGCACATGACTGCTAAACAACAGAGCTAGGCCACCTCAAGTTTAGAATGTTTTGTTTTCTGATTTGTGTTGGTCAGTTAGAGGGTTGGTTTTACCAAGAAAAGAGGGTTGGAAAAATGATATAGATGAGGGTTCGCCTTGGCTGGTGGCACACAAATGACAAACAAGTGAAATAATAGAGTTAAAAACAAAGGGAAACAACAAACCACTCAATGAATAATTTGCTGCAAGAAGTTTCATACTTAAAATATCGTTTCAAGGCATAAAACGTGTATCAAAAACACAATTACTCCCACAGGTTGCAATAAATACAAATCTTTACCACAAAATTTGTTGTTTCACAGGTTGCATATTAGTAAAGACAAGTTATACAATAAATGAAGGAAATGAGATGTACTTCTCACAAATAAAAAACTGCATTCAAGATAAGATAAAAACACATGTATATTTGGACAAAAACACTTTCATCAAAAGTATATTCACCAGGTAGAGAGCTTTAGTCCATGCATAGAACAGGTTCAACTATCTTGATGTATTGATATTCTTCTCCCAAAAACCGAACCCTCAAAACATGAAAAAATTACATATTTATCAAAGTTGTAGAGGCTCTCGTCCATCTGGGACTGAGGATTAACTCTACAGTACCAGTTGTAAAACAACTTATTAACTTAGCTAAAACACTATTGGAGTACATTATAGTATACTTCGAGCTTGACTTAATAAAAAAGGAGTGGTTCTTATCACACATAAAAGACCACTTATTAACTTAATCTAAATAGTCTTGCAATTCAAAATAACTAAAACTACTACTAGAAATGAAACTAGATTTATACACATGCTAGAGTGAACTAACATTTGACAGAAAATGACTAGGAGTGACATAACTGAGTTCTGTATCGAGCACTAGCATCCATGCATGCTATTGGAGGTCACTGAGAGATAACTGGATGCGTTGGAAACAATTTTTCTTCAACTTATCTCCTGGGGGAAAGAAGCAAGTCATATGGTGTTTTTCTAGAGTCTATGATATTCCATCTGCAGTCCGGATTATAGCTTCTCGAGTTCCTAGTTGTGGAGTTGCAGGGTACGGATTATGCAGCTTCTGTTCTGTACCTATAGGTTATCACCGAGCTTCTGTTGGACAAGCCATATGATTCCTTTGACTAGATCAACATTCCCTGGTTTGGCACCATTTTCAACTTCAAAATATGCAATTAATGAAGACAATCCACTTTGGAAATTTGGCATCCAAGGGCTTGGGAGTGCAGAGTATACATATCTCTCGGAGGACCAAACTCCCAGAGTCATTAACCAACATTTATTACTAATTAACCTAGGATTAAAACTTTAATCCTTTTAGTGCTTCGACATTTCAATGTTTTGGCACTCTGACTCTTCGAGGTTTGGGATCTTTTGAATGGTGAGTTTAAGAATCTCCCGGAGTGATAATCTCGTAGATTCATTAACCAAAATTTATTTCTAATTAACCTAGGGTTATCTTATCCTTAAACATTCCAGTGTTTCGACACTTCGACTCTTCAGGGTTCGGGAGTTTCTGAATGAAAAGATTGGATACTTCCTGGATGGCTCAGACTCACAAAGTGACATGACAGTGAGGGTCCACTCCGGAGAATTGTGTTTGATCTGAACTGAAATCTCATGGAGTGGAAATCTCCTAGATCTGACGTGTCCACATGACGTTACTATTGTTGACGTATCCACATGAAAAAGAGTGACACATGTCACCTGGAAAAGAGTAAATGACGTACCCAAAGGGCCTGAAATGAGTGCCACGTGACGGCAACAGATGAATGCCACACGTCTCCACATATGAGTGCCACACATCTTTGGATCTTCGGGGTTCCAGTGATCTACGCTTGTTCTTAAATAAAACCTCCTG
>SNQJ01S0006690.1:39672-85785 GCA_010110895.2 Picea sitchensis | reverse complement strand
TGAATACAAAGTAGGAATATCTCTTGAATAAATGACCTCCCAGAGTGACATGGCAGTGAGGGCTCAGTCTGACACTTCGGGGCTTCTTGAATATAGAGTAGGAATATCCCTCGAATAATTGACCTCCCGGAGTGACGTGGTAGTGAGGTCCCACTCCGACACTTCGAGACTTCGAGGCTATGTGCTTGTTTTGGAACAAAACCTATCGGATGAACGAAATTGCAAAGTGACATGGCAGTGAGGGTCCACTCCGGAACTTCGGGGCTTCTTGAATGAAAAGTAGGAATATCTCCCAGATAACTAACCTCTCGGAATGATGTGGCAGTGAGGGCCCACTCCGACACTTTGGGACTTAGGGGCTCTATGCTTGTTTTGGAATTTCGAATGCACAAGAGCCGCTGATATGATTTGACTATTGGATCTCCACCGTTGAAAATTTAACTTGTCTTTTTTCTTACATTCTAAGCCCGAAATCTGCTGCTCTGAATTGCTGCATTTTTCTTTTGGATATTTCCTGTGAAAAAAAAGGACTTGGTCTACCTGCTACATGCTCAATTAGTGATAAAAACGATGAAAATTATTTTCAAACTCAAACCAGAGCATGTAATCACCTTTCAAGAAAGCAAAAGATGGTGCAAAATAAGTAAAGATGGGTAGGGGTCATTGAAGCTTTGTGGTTAAATCATGGAGAATAAGCTTAGAAAAAACAAAAATGAAAATCAGACTTGATGGATGTATAGGGTAAAGGAGGGAAAGGGCAGGGGTGCAGACCTAGGTTACAACACCAAGATTCTCCCACTTGTTGTTTTCTTTGTTGAAACCAGGAGACCCCTAAACTCTTGTTCACAGACCCAGGGAAGAAAATCTCATTGCCTCTCAACACCAAGAGAACTTCACAATACTCATAGACTTGGTCAAAGAGTCTGCTATGTTTTCCAACGTTTCTACTTTCTCCAACAACACCTTGTTGATTTCCACCATGTCTCTCACGAAATGGTATTGTACATCAATGCACTTAGTCTTAGAATGATAAGATGGGTTCTTTTCCAAAAATATTGCACTTTGACTATCGCAACTTATCTTCATAGCTCTCTACTCAAACCTGATTCCTAAACACAACCTTTGCAGCTACACTACTTCTTTTCTTCCATGTTTTTGACTTCTATTGTTGACAGGGCTATGATCGCCTATTGCTTACTCATCCAACTGATTCCTCCATCGAACATTTTGAACACATATCCACTAGTCGACCTCCATCGATCCAGATCTTTAGCCCAGTCGAACTTGGCGAAGCCATGTACATTTAATTCACTGTCTCCTCTGGGTTTTCCTTGGTAGCATATAACATAGTATTTTGTGCCACACAAATACCTAAATACTCTCTTGACAGCTGTCCAGTGATCCTTCCCATACGTCGACATGTATCTTCTCAACACTCCCACTGCATGGGCAATGTCTGGTTGAGTGCAGACCATCACATACATTAGACTACCAACAACACTTGCAAAGGGCACATGTGCCATGTCCTCTATTTCATCGTATGTACTTGGACATTGTTCAACAATAAACCTTGCTCCCACAAGAATTGGCACCTTCACATGTTTTCAGTCCTGCATGTTGAAATGTTTCAAAACTGTTTCAATATACTTTATCTGGTTCAACCAGAGATTTCTAGCTAGTTTATCTCTCTTAATATCCATTCCCAGAATGAATTTTGCTGCACCGAGATCCTTCATGTCAAACTTGGAGGATAACTGCTTCTTCACCTCCTTTATTGCATCCATGTTGTTTCCAATCAGCAACATGTCGTTGACATACAATGCTACATATATGAAACACCCACCTTCTTCTTTGGAATATATGAAGTTATCAACTTTTCTTATAACAAACCCAAAACTAAGGATGTATGTGTCGAACTTTTGGTACCAAATCCTTGGTGATTGTTTTATACCATAAATGGATGTTTTCAATTTGCACACCAAATATTTAGTTCCCTTTACCACAAATCCTTCATGTTGTTTCATGCAGATTTACTCTTCCAAGTCTCCATGTAGGAACATTGTCTTCACATCCATCTGTTATATTTCTATATCAAATGTTGCAACTAGAGACATTAGTACTCTAATGGAAGTTAATTTTGTGACAGGGGAAAAAATCTTACCAAAGTCGACTCCTTCGACTTGGGAATATCCTTTTGCTACCAATTAAGCTTTGAATTTATCAAATTGACCCATTGCATTCATTTTCTTCTTGAATACCCATTTTCTCCCGATAGGCTTTCTTCCACTAGGTAATTTGACTAAGTCCCACATCTCATTCTTGTGCAAGGATTCCATCTTGTCGACCATGGTGTCCTTCGATAGTTTTCCCTCTGCTAAGTCAACTGCCTCTCTGACCAACTTGGGCTCATTATCGATGGCATTTAATACAAATGTGAAACAAAAGTCGGGCAGACTATACCTTTCGAGTGATTTTCTTATTTGTTTTGACCTCCTTACAACCAGGGTTGGTTGCTCCACCTCTTCTTATGATTCAAATGACTCATATGAATCATCTTCTTTGTTCCTTAGTTCAAACCACACCTTCTCTGGATTATTCTCGATCTGTACAGTTTCTTCAGGATTAGACTTAATTCCAACTTCTCTAAAGACCACATCCTGACCATACACTATTTTCCTTGATGTAGGATCCCAGAGATTATATCCTTTCATTCCCCCTTTGTATCCAATGAAAATACACTTGATTTCCTTCTTATCCATCTTTCTCCTCTTTTCCTTGGGAACATGCAAAAATGCATCACAACCAAATACTTTGAGATGTGAAAACGAAGGATTCTTACACGAAAATACCTCATGTGGATTCGTGTTGACTAGCACATACGAAGGAGACATAGTCACCAGATATTTTGCAGTTTCGACTGCCTCTGCCCATAATTCTTGTGCGAGCCCAACATCACTTAGCATGATCCTTTCCTTGTCCATCAATGTTCTATTCGTTCTCTCAACAACTCCATTTTTTTGTGGGGTATATGGTGTGGTATTTTGGCGTGCTATTCCACACTGCTTGCAGAACTAATCGAATTATTTTCCACATAATTCACCACCATTGTCAGTTCTTATCACCTTAATCTTCTTATCTGTCTGGTTTTCTACAAGAGATTTAAACTCTTTGAATTTCTTGAAAACCTATGATTTATTCCTTAGGAAATGTATCCATTTCTTCCTGGAAAATTCATCTATGAAGGAGACATAATACAAGGATCCACCAAGTGAAGGCACTGATACAGGGCCAAACACATCATTATGAACCAACTCTAGAATCCCATTTTCTCTTGTCTCTCTAGATGGGAACCTCAACCGACTTTGTTTTCCATATATACAATGTTCACAAACGTCAACTTCTAAATTACATTCAGGAAAATATTCAACCATACCTTTTTTATGCATAGCTCGAAGCCCTTTTTCTCCTATGTGCCCCATCCAGTCGTGCCATAGCATGGTCGGGTCAACTTTATGATGACTTGTAGAGTCGGTTTGAATCGACTCAACCCAAGTCAAGTCTAGTCGATTCAAAGTCAAGTCAACTTCAGGAACAATGATGTTGTTGCATCCAATCGAGTCGAAACTCACTAGTGACATGCATAGGGTTTCAATACGAACTCCTTTCATTAAGACGATTGCACCTCTGACCATCTTGCATGAATCCTTATGAAATAGAGTGTGCACCCATGCATCACTCATATTGCTCACAAATATTAAGTTTCTTTACAAACCTGTAATGTATAGCACACCTGGAAGGGTTCTACTCTTCCCATCGTGCAGTATAAGTCGAACTCTTCCCCGTTTAACAATTTTGGTTGTCGAGTCGTCCCCTAAGAACACATCTCCTCCTTCATATTGTTTATATTCATAGAACCATTGTCTATGTGGTATCATATGATAGGATTCTTCTGATTCGATCAACCAAACATCTTGATCCAACTGTGTACTGGTCGATGCCAAGTACACATCACCTCCCTTATCTAGAGTCATCTTACGTTTAGTCGACTGCTTCTTGTCAGATCCTGTACTGACTTCCATTTCCTTCGAATTGTAGTCCCTTTTGTACAACCCAACTTTATGGAATTTCCATCATCTTCTCATTGACTGGACAAGGTATTTAGATCTATCCTTTGACTTAGACTTTCTACCGAAGAATTTTCCTTTATCTCTATTAATCGATCGACCTCTCACCACTAAAGCATCTTTAGTCGATCCTTCCATGTTATTCCTTCTCATTTCGTCTGACAGTAGATATGAAACCACATATTATAGCACCAATGTAGTTGTATTACTCCCTATAGCCACAACTAAGATATCCTGAGAGTTTGGCAAAGAACATAATAGGCTAATACGTTTCTCCTAAGTGATTTTAATATCCACATATGATAACTGGATTATAATGGTATTAAACACATTTAAATGCTTAGTCACTGAAATTCCATCTCTCATTTTCAGAAGATACAATTTCTTTATGAGAAACAACTTATTTATTAGAGATTTCAACTGGTACAAGATCCCCAACTTGTGCCATAGTTTCTTGGCTGAATCTTCACATGAGACATTCAACAGTACCAAATTTGCAAGAAAAATTTGAATGGTACTCCTTTCTCTTCTCTCAAATTTCTCCCATTATTTTGTCGACATACCTGTCGACATGGTACTTTCACAGACTGATGTCTATTGTTCTCGATCTACAAGGAGATATTCAATTTTAATCTTCCAAAGGTCAAAAATTTGGCCATTGAATTTTTTGATCTCTATTTTCGAACTGCTCACCATTCTTTAACACAATTCTTTAAAGATTTCTGACTTACGACTCTTACTAAACCTAGGATTTAGCTCAGATCCAAGGTTTTCAAACCAATATCTGATACCACATGTTAGGAAACGAGGAACACTTCCATTCTAAAGCTAGCAAAAGAGAGTAAGAAATATTTAATCAAGAAAGTAAATGACACAACAAACACATAGTACACATAGATTTTACCCTGGAAAACCAACATTCCTTGAGTGTTCTTCTCTCTTGTTGTCTTATTCATTCATAATAAAAGGTTACATGTCTAACCTTGTTTCACACCTAAGATACAATCGACATCATAACTTCTTGCTTTACACAAGAACAACCCTGCAACCAATTCAACATACATTTGCAAGACCAACAACCTTTATGATTATGATTCAAGATTAGTTTTTACAACATTACAACATGCCTTCTTTATAGGATTTATAGTAGGAAAAATACTAAAGAAAAGGCACCAAAAAATGGTTACATATCCACGCAGATCATTGGCTACAAATCCTATGAATATCGAGATTCTGTTACCATTGACTACCAAGTCGGATTACCAGTCGACTACTAGTCAACCTTCATTCGTTCTTCAGTTGGTTGCCAGATTCTTGCCTATCTACCTCTTTTCGGTTGACCTCTTCGACTTTACTTGGTCAAGCGAGCTCGACCTTCGACTTGTTGTCGATGTCTTCAACTTCATCTTTACCTGGTCGTACCACCTCAACCTTCGACTTGATGTCGATTCCTTCAATTCCGTCTTTACCTGGTCGAACCACCTCAACCTTCAACTTCGACTGTCAGTCGATCCACCTCGACTAGAATTTCATTGCAAATAATATAGCAACCCAACAATTTTGAGTGCACTCACGTGTTGCTAACTAGTAACCTATGAGTTTCTCATGAGTTTATTCAAGGCAAGTTGTGAGCACATGGAAGCATACTCGAGATAAAAATAAGGAAGAATCAAAACTATTGAACATTATGTAATAAAGGCTCAGTTTCTCAAATGTTCAAGGGTGGCCAAACTCATCTATAACAACTCTGGAAATTCTTGTTGTAGTTTAAACATAACCTAGTTCTGGGATTCAATATATTGATTTTTGTAATATACGTGAAAACAACTTTTGTACGTTGTTTTCACTATATCCCTCATAGTCCCTATGTATTTAACTTTTACCATTCTAGATGAACCAAGAACCAATTCATCATAATTTACAACCTTTGTAATTTTATTCTTCTTAGGAGGGCCTTATGTTCCCTCATTGGGATTCCTTGCACAACATTCAATATATGAGAAATCATATGTTTCAAAATGGTTAGCTATTATTGTTGAGAAGTACATTATTAATATAATGTCAATGAAAAACTTTACATTGATCATATTTTGGTCCACCTTCCCTATTTGCAACATTTTCATAAAAAAAATAGTCTATTTTCCACTTAGATTGTGAATAATATTCTCGAGTGTTTTCATGATTTTGCTCTGCATAACACATTTTAATCAACACACATCATTTACTTTTGACAAGTAATTCAAAATGTGTTTCTTATATATTAAAACTTCAAGTAACTTGCATTGTTCTCTTCTTTATACATGCTTCCCTCATGCTCATTGCGTTAAGTTTTTTGTTTGATCTTCTATAAACCATCTTCTGTTAACAAAAGACCCACATAATGAAATATACAAATTATGAAATATGTTTGACAAAGTAAGTAAATAATATCAACCTAAAACTGTAACAAAATTCTCAAACATTTTTTGGTTTAGCGATGCACTTTTCTATAGTAATGCACATTCGTGCACATGATATAGTAATACACACTGTTTCATTTACACCTTTAGGGAACCACATGCCCTAATTCAAAAATATAAAAAATGCTTGCACTAAGTCCCTCGCAGGTTTTTGTGCCAAGAAATGCACTATAGAGTGCTAAATGCATCAATGCGTCATACCATATAATGCACACCATGCAACCTAACAACATTTTTTTAATTGATAGCAACAAGGTTTGGAATCCAAGGAAAGAAGAGGCCCCAATCCATCAAAATATTCTTTAGAAAAATAAAATTGTTGAGGCAAACAAACACCCTAATCAATAAATACCCTAAGCCTAAAAAAACAAATATCATTGTGAAAGGGTTAAAAAACACACCACTAGGGATTGCAACAACAACAAAGCTAGGGTTTGTAACCTTCTGTTATACCACTAGGGATTGCAACAACAAAAAATCTAGGGTTTGTAACCTTCTATTTTGTTGAATTGTACTATAAACATGAATAGAGATAAATCAAAGTTTTAGGGAATTTTTAAATCAGTGGAGGGGAAATTTGTTGATACCAAGATAATGAAGTTTAATATGTGAAATTTCTCCTCTGCAGAATTATGTACAACCCACTATGATCCCTTATGCATTATGCTCTTCAAAAAATATATTTAATATGTGAAACTTCTCCTCTGCAAAATTATATACAACTGATCTGGGAGGATCTAGAGAACATCTCAGAAGTTTCAGAAGTGTCCCAGGAGGCTCAGAATGGCCTCAACATACATAGAAAGGGAAAAAATTCAAAGTCCTAAAAGCTCAGGAAAACCGACATCATTGTGAAGAGTGCGTCGTAAGCTTTCCAACAATGAAAACAGAGTTACAGATCGAAAGATATTTGCGGCCAAAGTCTGGTCAACCTAGCCTAGTTAGCAGGGAGATGAGTCAACATCCGTACTACTGATGTCAACATCTGTATTGCTGACATCAACATCAGTACAAATGATGTCATCATCCGTACAACATATGTGGCACACGTAGGAGGTGATACGTGTCACGCTAACATCATCATGGTGACGTGGCAGCACTAGAGGCTGCCACATGTCACTCATATTTGGCCTTTTCGGGTCATTCTGTGGACCAGTAAAAATGTGCCACGTGGCAGTCCATATAGCCACATGGTAGACCGTACAACGACATGGCAAGCTAACATGGCAGCCGAGGTGGCATCTGTACAGACACGTGGCAGTTGACTATGTAGACCGTACAAACATGTGTCATCCGTATGGCTACTTGGTAGATGACATGGCATCCATATAGACACATGGCAATGACGTTAGCATGACGTCAGCATGCTGACGTGGCCCAATGACAACGTGCCATGTGGCATGATGATTTGGCATTTTGGCCACCAAATGTACCAACAAAATTGTGCCACGTGGCACCTCCAGGAGACACCACATGGAACCACCCAGGAGATGCCACGTGACAAGTACAGTCAACAAGTACATGGAAGGTACAGTCAGTAGGTACATGGCATGTACAATCAAAGGGTACAGTCAACAGGTACAGTCAACATGTATAGTCAATGGGTACAATGGGGATGATGGGTGGCTGCCACGTGGCCCAGTCATGGGATTCCATGTGGTAGTCGACAGATGCCCAATGAGGGCGCATGACAAAAATTTGAATTTCAGTTTGGATCACCCCTCCGCCAAATCTAGAAGGGATCCTCCAGATTTGGTAGGATGTTGGGAAACGTGCCAAAAAGGGAGGCCAATGGATTTGACCTCGTGACCTCCCCTAAACCAACACCTAATTTAGCCTCCGCCAACTAATTCGGCCAAACAACCTCATGGGTAAGTCTGCCCTTCCCTTTATTTAAATGATGAACTTGTTAGGCCCCAACAACTCCCCCTATATTTTTACAAAATTTAAAGGGCCCCTATTAGAATCTTGATAATTATAATGAGCTACAGAATCAACATTTTCAAATAGTTCCATACCTTGGCTTGCTTTGAGACAAACTTAATACATTCACTATAGTATGAGACATTCATTACAAGAGTATATGTCAAAAGTTAGAAACGAGCATAGAAATCTCAATTTAAAAAAAAACATTAATTTTTCTCAACTGTTTACTTTCGTTTAAATTATGATTATGTGTTCTTTCTTTTTCTCATTAGCAAGTTTGACTATTTTGAATAATGGGTTCAATACTTCATCAAATAATATCTTGGTTAGTTTCTCATTTTCATGAAATCATTTGGTGATATTAATTAATTAAATTCTTTTTTCATTTTGCATCTCATTTCAAAATAATAATAATAAAAGAATTATCTATCATTTGTTTGATTTTGTAAAAAACTAAAATAAATATTTTTTCTCCATTAACTTGAAGCTTCTAGATCATATTTGAAAGAAAATTATAAACAATGTTTGTTTATAAGTTATAAGTAGTTTAAATTCATTTTTTATTTTTCTACATTTTGTTTTATTCACAATTTTTAGGTTATTAATTTAGGTTTATTTTTGTTTCACAGGTTTTTATTATCAAATATTTGATACAAATCTGATCATGACTTGATTTTATTATCCAAATACGTTCAAGATGATTGATCCAAAAATAATTTTGGATTGCTACAAATAATTTTATGAGCAACAACAAATAAAATTTGCAAAGGCGTCAAGATCAGACAAATGATTTTACAGAACTGATTTTAGCTAAACCGTGAGGAATTTGAAGAAACGATTAAAAACCCAGAACCCAAATGGACCCATTTACCTTTTGATTAGAGATTTTCCCAAAACAATGTACGATTTGAGAGATATTGATGTCTTTCTATGAGGCAAATTTCAGGTGGTGAAAATTAATAGTGATGCCCAGACTGTTCATTCATTGTATAAATATATGAGAAAGTTCAGAGCCAAGGCATCCAAGAATTGGAGAGGAGGATTTTAATCCTTTCTCTTTTGTATATTATTGATTTTGTAAACTTTTTATTTCTTTTCAAATGGAGTAATGGATGGCTAGAATCTTTGGGAGAATGGACAAGTATTTTCAAAGAAAAATATGAAACTCCAGATTGCTTAATGGCTTTTGTCCTATGAGTAAAATGGTTTTATTTTCATTATAATATCTTCATATTCTTTGAATAATTGATTATGCATTGATTTAAATAGATTTAGTCTTTTTTATCAATACATGGTTAATTATTATCATTTATGTATTGTATTAATTTTTTTTTTTTTTTTTTTTCCAATCTTTAAAAAGTCCTATTATCCAAAAATTTCTTCAGGGTTATAGAATGGACAAGTGATTCCAAAAACTTAATAGAGCGACATATATGCATTTTGGCTTTGTACTTTTGTTTATAATATTGTTATTTATGTTTTTAATCATATTACATGTCTGGGGGTCTGATATCTTTAGATTAAATGATTTGTGATGTGTGGGAGGTTTATATTATAAATATCATCTATCATTTACTTCAATCAAAATATAAATGTTGTATTGATTATATCTTGATTTAAATAATGGATTTATCTTTGAGTTTTAAATTAGACCGTGGAAATGAATAGATTGCTTCAGTTTATCTTATTTGTAATCATATAATTATGAGATCCACCCAGTTTATGTTTTTGTTTCCTTTAAATCATTAAAACCCTAAAATTTTATAATACATGTTTTGAGTTTGTTTGGAATAGTCATAAAGGTTCATTGCAGATTTCTCTCTTGGACAGGACAACTGGATGTTTACCACTCAATGCGAGATGCTTGGATACACCTCACTAATTCATTGACATGGTAGCTTCTTTTGTATTTTTCATCATTTTATCTTGAGCTCATGATAGCTTCTTTGTATTTTTCTGTCATTTACATATCATTGAAACTAGAATGTATGGTTCAACTTTGACTATCCACATGTTCATGTTTCATTAACTTTTTTTTTGCAAGATTCTTTAAATTTATAAAAGAAAAAAAATAAATATTTTTATGTGCCTTCTTTATCTGCTTCCTAGAAGCAATCATTTTTCACATCGATTTTCGTAAGTTTTGATTAAAACTTTCATCTTGTAAATCATGTAAATAAACGAGACTTGTATATCTTCTGCTTAAATACAACTACTACAGTTACATTAGAACATATGTACATATATATATATATAGTGTTTAGTAATTAGTTAGTTATTTCATCTTTTTTATTTATTTTATTTGTTTCTTCTAGGAATTTTAGATTGGCCAACGGAGCCATTAAACCCGTCAGAACGAGTTATAACAAACGGCTTGGGTTATTTAGACAACCCTGGACCAGACTCGTTCTTCCAATTGACGGATGATCATTTTCGCCCGTCAAGAGAACTCTGCCAGTACACAAGGAGGGCGCACCCAGGTTGTATAGTGGCACAAATTCCAATGCATTCAGTGCATTAAATACCCATAATTGCACGTGGATCGAGGAAAGAGGTCCAGAAAGGGCCTAAAGGTGACAATGTCTGATGAAGATGATTCGAAAGTTGTTTTTGGGTAATTCGGTGACGCGGATCCAATGGCGAGGTCTATTTTTGCAGCAAAGATTCAAATCAACAAGATAAATTCTGGAAGAGCCAATGTAAGCATGCTTTTGATTATGTTGTTTTCTCATTAAATGTTGCAACATAGTATGCTTGTTATAGGTCTGAAGGAGCATGGTGAGGCTACAACAAGGAAACAAGATCAACTTATTCCTTCTATCTCTTGTTTTCTTCTCTTCTTCCACATAAAACCAATCATCTATATGTGACAAAGAATTTGTGGCACTTGGATGATAAGTGGCCAACGAAGTAGTTAGGAATCTCATAGTTTCACGATATTTGTATGGGCTTCATATATGCTTAGATCTGGGCAACAAATCTAAGGCATTGTATGGCTCCATGATGATGGGGGTCATTTCTTATTCTTCCTCTTTTTCTGTATTGAGTATGTGGGAATGATGTACATGTCAGCATCATGAATGCCTCATGAGCATGAGAACTTGTGAAGCTTGTAAACATTCCTGATCACATTCCGATCTCTTGTTGCCATCACCGGAAAGGGACTTTGGCCTTACAACTTGTAAAGGAGAGACATCATTACAATGAGGAGAATAAAACGATCAAGCTTTGGAGCTATAAAGAGTGACAAAAATCAAAATAATTATTTCAACTATACCTTTAATTGTAAATCACTCCAGTAAAATGATCTATAGCTGACCCTTTGAAGGAGTGACAAAATCAAATAATTATTGGAAACTAATCACCCCCGGGTTCAGATCAACAACCTACTATGATCTCTTATGAATTATGCTCTTCAAAAAATATGTCCACTTTGATATATTACTTGGTAAATATCCCTTGCACAAGTATCCCCTCTAACTTTTGGCACAATAATGGATTAGAGTTTTGTTTAACTCAATATGATAAAATGAAATTATCACTCTTCTTTTGGTTTCCTTTTTGGTGCAAAATGAAAAACATGTTGTCTTTCTTAAAAATATATGTTTTTTGGTATGAAGTGCATCCTTTAGTATTAGGTGCATTAATGCTCTATAATATATTATAACACTATAGTAACAAATTTCAACAAAAATGGAAGCATAAACCTTCACAAATCATGCTTTATAGAGGTTTTAATATTAGTGCATGATGATTTCAGTACATTGACACGTCTTGTGTGAACTACCGCACTAGTGCACCTAATATAACTAGGTGCACTAATTAGTAAAAAAAGGCTTGCTAAAGTTTGTTTGAAGTTATAATGTTACATGTTTCTCATTCTTTCTTTTAAGAATGCATACACACATTGATTGTGGTTTTGGCTCAAATGTAAGGGAAAAAACTGGTAATATCAAATGGTCGATTCACTAAATTCCTCATTCCATATTGTTCCAAGTCCATCAAGTTCTCCCTTGATATTTGTAGCAATCCATTATTTTCTTTATATTTTGATTATTTGATTGAATATTTTCTACTTTTGCACATGCATTTGAATAATTGTGTGTTGAATTTTCCAGGATCTTGATTCAGGATTAAGTTTGAATGTGCATGATATTCCATCAATCCAAACTATACAAAAGTACCAAAAGATTTTGTATGGAAAGATACCATATGAAGATGGTAGATGAAAATGAAAATACACTTTACCTTACCAACTATAACATGCCATCTTTGTGTAATCATCTTGGGTCAATGATACTTCACCATGATCTAGATCTCTATTATGACACCCTAGTTGCATGCAATTGTTCACGATGTAAAGGGTCAAAGGTGAACCCTTGATGTGTCACAAGATACCATTAATTTAATGATAGTTGACACACATACACCTCCCAATACTATCAAGGATCTGATTGGTGATACACAAAAGACATGTTGGAACACTTCCATTTGCTCTTTTTTGAAAAGTTGGAAGTGAAATAAATCATGTGCCATTTGAAATTGACCAACCAATTTCCTTATGTTGGGTTAATTGAGAGATATAATGAGCCAATGTACAATAAAACCCCTTTTCATAAAATATATACTACATATTGAGAATCTACACTTTAATAATGTTCCAAAAGTGTGATTATTGTTCTTCAAGTGTGATTATTAGTTTTCAAAAGTGTGATTATTGGTTTCCAGTGGTTTCATTACTAGTTTCCAATAATGTGATTATCATTTTCCAAAATGACACTTTCACATTTATAATGTATAATTATGGGATTGCATAAGCTTAACATGTGTTTTTTAATATTCACATCAAGTCTCATATATTGATGAAATACATTGCTTAGTTTATTTTGTTAAGAAATAAAATAGTCCAAACAAGTTGAATGAACCCATTTAAATATTTTCTTTTTCATTGACATTTGAACCAGATTACATAATGTTTGCTTGGTAGAATAACATTTTAGGGCATGTTCATACATAGTATCTATAAATTTATGATAAAATGCATGTCCCAAGTGAAGATAAGAAAGCTCATTATATTTATTCAAACACTAGCAATAAACTCTCATTCATCAACACATACATTTACCACTTCTTGTTAATATATCTTAATTGTCATATGTCCCCTTTCATTTACTTTTACTTTATCTTCTTTGGCATTTTCTTATAGTTTCCATGCCCATATATGATGTTATCCACATCAATGACACTACAAGGAGAACACCTTGTAGTGGAGGTTTTTATGAAACCTCCTCGAAAAATTTCTCCCTTCTATGTTTATAGCAGAGTTGAGCAGTCAAAGGTTTTTACAGAGGTTTTTTCACTGGTGCTCCTGTAAGGACAATACACACTAATGCACACATAAAAATAATGCCCCAGTGATGAGATAGTAAGACACACTGTTAGCTGCTATAAAAAAATTAAAATACATAGCAGTGCTCCATTCTAAACAAAGCATGCCGGTGCATGTACACATGACACCCTGATGTGTACAACTACATGGAATACCATGATACAGTAAAATAAAAAAAACTTTCCTTATCAATTTTCATTGTTATAGCTCATTATGTGATTCCAACCTCTTAGACAAGAACATGTGCTTACTCTCCTTCCATGGCGGCCATATTTGTAGTGCTCTACACTTAGTTTGATAGCTCCACTAGTAGATTCCACACATTTAGACATTTTGGAAAATACCACACAGACCATGTCAACTGTTTATTACCTTGTTATTTGCATTTCATTGGATTAAAATTTGAAATTGGCTTGAAATTTGGTCCTTTTTAGATTTTTTTTTATTCCACGTAGTGCGTTTAAATGCTTTGGCTCTCTTGGAATCCGATGCATCCTTTGAATTTATAGGAATCACCTCCATTGATGCATATATGATCAATAAATGCACTGGTGTTGTTCACAGAATGACACCACAAAAATGTTGAAAAAAAAAATATAATAGTGCATATTTCTGGATGCCTCGTTAATAGTGTGTTATAAAAATCAACACACCATTAAACAAAATGTTGGTGCTCCAAGACAAATGGAGCATCGGTGCGTTCCATTAACCAATCACACCGCCTAGTTTTCGACATGGAAAATTTATCTTGGCGGTACGTCAAAGTCCACCAAACGCATTGATACTGTGTACAAAAAGGCACTAGGAAAAATATATAACGATTTAATGTAGTGGTGTATCTTATGGGACACCACGTTACTAGTGCGCCCTAAAAAAAAACTTAACAATAAAAAAAGGCCCGAGCTCCAAGAAAAATGGAACCCTGGTGCATTCTATTTAACCAACCTCATTGCCAAGTTTTCATCATAAAAAATTTAACCTAGCAGTGTGAGTAGGTCCACACAACGCACTAGTGCTATTCACAATGTGGCATTGGGCCAAATATTTAAGAATATATCATAGCAGTGCATCTTATAGAACACCTTTTTATCACTGTGTCCTAAAAGACAATGCGCCGCTGAAAGATGTCGGTGCTCCAAGGTATGTGGAGCATCGATGCTTTCCATATAATAAACCACATCGCTTGGTTTACCACCTAAAAATTTTGACAAAGCGGTGCATCTGTAGAACCAGTCGCATCGCGTTGCACAAAACATAGGTAAAATGGCACAACAGTGCATCTTATGGGATGCCTTGTTACCGGTGCATTAAAGAACACAACACATTGCTAAAATACATACCCGTGCTCGAATAACCATGGAGCATCAATGGGTTATACTTATTTCACCACTTAGCGGCGCTTTGTTTCTGATATAGTGCATCAGGAATGATGTGTATTATTTATTGTAGCAACACTGGTTACTTTTCCACATTTTTTTTGCAAACAAAAATTAATTTCAGTTTTTGATAAATACAAAATAGTTATATATGTGTTTGTTTTATCATTTCAATTTGTTTTATCTATATATATGTGCCTAAAAATAATTGTATGTGAATCAGAGACAATGATGATGAGCTCAGGAGCAACAATGAAAACAACTAGAAGAAAAACAATTTAATTCAAAAACTACATCTTCTCATTGGATAGCTCTCTTTGAGTTCTAAATGTGCATAGAAACAACTAAGTGCATATAACATAATTCTACCACAAAATATAGATTTATATGCATCAATTCTACTCACAACAAGTAGCATTTAACCAAGATAACTCAGAGTAATTTGCATAGCAACCATATCAACATTTAACATGAATGAACACAACATACAAGAAAACTTATCTTAAAGATATGCAACCCACTGTAGAGGAAATACATTCCTCCCAACTGTAGCCTTGATGTTCCAGTTCTCAATAGAAAGACACCCCCGAGATGGGGCTACGAATCCACAAGAGACTATGGTCCCTAAGGCTGGCTATTGTCCCCATCTTAAAAGTCAATTCCCACTGCTAATTGCAATCCACCAACTCTCTTTCCCCTCAACTTGCAAAAACCAAGGGATGGAATCCCATTTCACTGCTCACAGTCCCTCAGGCCTTTCCACTCCCCTCTACTTGCTGGGAACTTAGGAATTCTACAGCTGCAAAATTAATTTGCCCAACAACAAAACAGATGTTTCCTTGGATGAATTTCGAGAAACACGTCACTCCTAGGCACACAACCTCTTTTTCCACAAGATTACAACTCCAAATAATAGCAAAACATGCCCACAAGAACTGCCTACAAGCTTCAACACTCAAAATTCCATTGCTCGCCATAAAACTCCATGTAAAAAATGCTCACTATGCAAAAGCGTGAATGCCTAATTCTAGTCTCCCCCCCATACAAATTTCCTCCCTTTCTTTTCCTTGCTTGAATTGCACTCTTCCCCAAGATGATTCTACTTAGTCCCCATGCTCTCAATAGCCGTGGGATGTGAATCTCACACCCACCCTCTTACATGAATTCAATGATTGGGCTCTAGAACACTCAACAACTAATGGAAGGTTCATGATAAGGATAATTTTGAAAGAAATGAGAAATGGGTTTTGGTTTAATAAACATGGGTAACTCTCCCCCTTGGACCCCTACCCTCTCTTGTGGATACTTAGCCCCCAAATATTTGTTTGTGTCCATCTGCAACTGGTGATAAATTTAATTCATTATATTTAAATTACATCATTTACATATTACATCGCTTCAACTCTCGGGCATATACTATATTTACAATATACATCACTTGACTCTCGACCATGTACTATATCTACAATATGCATCGCTAATTTTGGGTTTAAAAATGAGGATGTTACACGATAAATGTGGATACACAATTGTTAGTGATATATAGATAGATGTTGATATTTCTAATTATGACAGGGATGTAAAACACAAATAATCATGGGATTCATGGTTTAGAATTATTTAGATCAAAGGTCATTAAGAATGGATTTTATGGGTCAACGGTGTGTAATGCAGATAGCAAGGCCTTCCTTTGATAAAAACATGATTGTAGCACTTTAACTAAGGACATAGCTACTAGTGACTGAGCCAAGTCATCCATAATACTATAAATATGAGCAACCCTTGCATGAGGGTTATGAGTAATGCATTTGATGAGACAAAATTTTGACATTTTTTTCCCATCTAAAGGTTCCTTTTTGACCTATGAATACATGCTAAGCTTTTCTATTAGTATTATAACAGTTCCATTACCACATCTATATTACACAACTACCAAATGTAACTAGAGTGCAATTATTTAACTTCTTTTGTCTTTTCAAGATTGATTTAGAAAGAGTTGTAGGATTGCTTGTGTTGTTAAGGATGAACTAGGGTGTACATATGCATGTGTTATTTTTAATAATATTGCTAACATAACCTGTTAAGAACATCTCCAACATGTTCTTTAGGTTGCCATGAAGGATTATGCACGAGAATACCAAAATTTATTGTTGAGACATAGTATCCTCCACTTGATGAAGATAACATTTCATGTGATTAGGGGTTCGAGTGTTGGTTGCGACCAAGGGAATCCACACGCATTAAAAATATGCCATCACCACAAATTAAGTGATCAACCAAATCCAACATCGAGTCCCATACGATGGTGAACCAAGCATCCATGAATACCAATGTGTGGGATCAACAACGAATGCATCTAATTTTGTTATGTGCATGTTAAAGGATTACATCCAACCACATATCACAATGCTCCAATGTTTGTTGAAATGAAAACTGTATGCCCTGATTCGAGGGCCCTTGCCATTGTATTTTTTAAACAAGCCGGTACCTTGCTCGTCTATATAACTAGATCTTCCCTCACCTCAAGGGATAACTTATTATCTATTATGCTACTATTTATAATACACTCTCTTTTATTTTCAATACATATGCATCGAATACAATTCCTCTGCATCGAATACAATACTAGAGTTTTAGCTAATGCACAAGCCTATCCTTGAGGGGAACCACTTGAGGTAAGGCACCATGTTGTTGTTCTTATTTAGTTTCTTTAGTTTCCATAGTGAAATGCTTTGTAGTTTCGTACCAAAATTTGTTTTTGTGAGCTATCATTCCATTTCATGTGGATCGTATTTACTATAGAACTAGCTTGTTTTAGAATTAGATTTACTCTTATACACATGTTTAGTAGAACATAGCTAGAATGTGCATGGCATAGGATGGAATTCATAATGATTTCAGCATTATAAGTGCCATTAACTAAGCTCGGATGTGAGAGTAATAGGAACTTATTTTATGTTAATGTTTCAATTTTAGTTTAGTTTTTAGCTCAATAGAATTGCTTCTTTTACATTGGTTTAGATTTGAGTTAAAATAGATTTATTTCATTTGCATGAATTTTCTTCTTGATAGAATTGATAAGATATCATATAATATGTGATCAGTCAATACATAACTTTGTCATGTGTCTATTTCTCATAGTTCCTTGCAAACATAAATGACCCTAGGTTGATAATTAAATGAATACATGATTTCAACTTGTTATCAACTTTAGGAGGGTAATAAAAACACCGTAATTTTTGGTGTCATTGTTGGGGAGGCACTAGAGGGACTAGGATCTCTATTTTATACCAATTTTAAGAAAATATACTGAATTAGAGGTAACCTTAGAGAATTGTCAACTACCCCTTTGATAACCTTTGTCCAAGTTATCATGCATTAGGTCATATTAGGATGCATGAATAGAGGAGATAAGAATGTTTGGGGATTTTCACGTGGTGCATGAGGAGCCACTCACAACACTAACAAACTCACAGGTAAACTGGGAGGATGAGGGAATCCTCAAGGTGTCTCAGGAACCCATCCCAAAGTTTTTAATGATGAACTAACATTCAACATCCCAGATAGTTCCTCTAGGATTGAATCTACAACTGATGTAGTTACAGGCTCTCATGTTTCTAAAATTCCCATTCCCAAAGATCAAGGTTACCTAGGGAATCTTATTGAAGACACCGATCACTCCATTGAATCAAATGAATCTTTAGCGTTCTAGGGACCTAAGTTCCTCAACATGGGTGAGGAAGTGAAAGAATCAAAACAAAAAGAACCCATCACATTTGAGTTTCCTATCCAGGAACTAGATGGCATGACTAAAATGAAAAACATTCCACTCTCTAGCTTGTCCAATTTTTGAGGCATGGCTAGTGAGGATCTATATACATTTCTTTTCAAATTTGATGTCTTATGTTAGAGTTATGACTACTCCAAATATGCCCAGAAGCTTAAGTTGTTCCCAACCACTCTAAAAGAAGCAACACTCCATCGGTTCATGGGGTTTGGGGGAATTTTATTAAAACATGGGATGAAATGAGGGAGAATTCTTGAAGACGTACCAAGATTACTGTAAGGTGAGGGATATCAAGGAGGAAATTTTCAAAATGACACAAAGGGATAAAGAAAGGATAGAATACTATATTAAGAGGTTCCAGTATAATATAAAAAGAACAAAACAAAATGCATTAGACCTTGAAACTATGTACATTATTCTCCTTCAGGGAATTAGGAATCACTGCATAGATGTATTGAATTTCATGGGATCTGGAGACATCTCCCAATTGACATACAATGAAATTTGTCAGCTGTGTAGGTATTATTCATGCAGCACCACAAAATATGAGAGAGGCCCTAGATATATAGTTTCAAAGGTCACCAGGTCGTTCAGTGGAGGAGGTGTTACTAGAGATGGGATAGGAAATATGTTGGATAATTTTAAACAAAATTCTTAGCTCACTTATCTCCTAGTTAGATACCTTGCGGGCTAAGAAAAAGAAATAAGAAGTGTACTAGGCATTGACCATCTTTTCCTCTAGATGTAGGAAGAAGCATCCTCTCCAGGAATTCCCTTTAGACAATGTGGAGGTGTGTGTTATCTATGAGCAAAGGCATGAAACCAAATATTACCCTTATTTTCCTGAGCTGAAGGTTGTATAAAAAGGGGCTAAAAAAGAAACTAAACAAATCTTCTTTGTATCCTAGAAGTGACCATGGACACTGCAACCACCTGGTATGGCACAAGAACAACCTCAATATTTTGTTCCATACCTGTACCCACCTCAAAAATGGTACCCATCTGTGCCAAGGTAGGAATGGCCTGCCCATGCTCAAAACCAACCTTGGTAGTAGGTTTTGCAAGGGCCTACACATATTGGAAGATTTCCTTCTCAAACCCAACAATATTCTCCTCAATCTCACTCACCACTCCAACACCCACCAAAAATATAGTTTCCATCCAACCAACCTCCTCAGAAACCATCACAACTACCTACCCAACCCATAGCTAACCCAAATAATAAAGTAGTACAACTCACCTACATCATTGAACTACCCCATTTTCCAAGATATGTCAATTCTTCTGCAGATTGTAAATATATTCATCTACACTCATGAAAAGTGTTTCATGATTAGACTACCCCCATTATTTAGGAACAAGATGATGAGGAAAGTATTACCGAACTGGATAATCAAATCATCAATTCCTCTTCAAAGACTCAGGATACTACCTCAGAACAACCACATGTAGGATAATCAATTCCAACTCCCCCATATTTGGAAATATTATGTCTAGAAAAGTCCCCCACAACCAAAATTTGTTTTTTAGGGGAACTTAGAAATGTGTGTGTTAAAATTCACTTATTTTAAGCCATTAAGGATGTCCCAATTTATGTTAATGTTGTCCGAGAACTTTGTTTGAGGAGGCCATGTAGGAAGAAGAAGGATCCCAAAACTATTTATGTAATAATGAAATTGGTTGATCTAATGCTAGGAAAAATATTTGTGGCCAAATACATGGACCTAGGAAGTCTGGTCGTTAATATTAATATCAATAACACTTCCATTCCCAATACCTTGATTGAATTAGGGGCATGTATAAATGTTATGACCAAGGATAAAATGAAAGGATTTAGTTACTTGGTCTATGACCAACCATCCAATCCTTAAGTTAGCATATAGATCTACAATAAATATTGAGGGAATACTTGAAGATATAGTTGTTTCTATATATTCATGGGAGTACCCAGTTGACTTTATGGTCTTGTAGCTGAAATCCAATCTAGGGTATATCCATTAACTTAGGGTAGACCTTATTTGGCTACTAATGAAACATATATTAGGTGCAGATCAAGGGATATGGCCATCTCTCATGGAAGTTCCACTAAAAAATATTACCCTCTATCCCCATAACTAACCTTCTTCTAACTTGGAGAATCCTCCTTGGCTTGAAGACAATGATGAGGAGACCACCCAACCTATATGGACTCTTGACCAAGCCTCAACCTTTAGAGAAGAAACCGAGGATGATTATATATATATATATACAGACCCATTAGGCATACTTGGCAAATTATGAATCTTTCTCTAGAGGACATAGTAAAAGAAGAGATTCAAAAGCTGCTTGATGTGAATTTCATTTATCTAATTTCTGACAATAAGTGGGTTTCACCCTTAGTTATTATGCCAAACAAGAATGGTAAATTGCATGTATATGTTGACTACATAAAACTAAACAAGGACATCTTAAATGATTACTTTTCTTTGCCATTCATTGATCAAGTCCTTGGCACCCAACATGATTTTTTTTTTTCCTTTCTCAATGGATTTAGTGGCTACAATCAAATCTGGATCGCGCCTAAAGACCAAGAGAAAATGACCTTCACCTGCTCTTGGGGAACCTATGCTTACCAGGTGTTACCATTTAGATTGTGTAATGCTGAAACAACCTTCCAAAGGGATGTCCTTGGGATATTTTCTAACTTGACTAATGATTCTGTGGAAATTTACATGGATGATTTTATCGTATATGGAGATACCTTTGAGGAATCCTTAAATAATCTCGATAAAGTCCTGATCAGATGTTAGGAGATAAACCTCTCTCTCAGTAATGAGAAATGACACATAGAGGGACTTGTGTTAGGCTACCACATATCACAAACATGAATCCATGTGGATCTTGATAAGATAGAATTCATCCTCAAGATTCCAGTTCCAATGACCCAGAACAATGTTTGTAATGTCATAAGGCATGTAGGATACTATCAGAGATTCATAGAAAAATTTACTAAGATAGCATCACCCCTATTTCAATCTCTTGTAAAAACTGTAGAATTATACTGGATTGTCCAATCTCAAGCTACATTTGAAGCCTTGAAGGAGAAATTATCAATTGCAGTAGTCTTGTGGAGCCCAAACTAATCCCTACCTTTCCTTATTTCTATATATGCTTTGGATATGGATATTGGAGTTGTGTTGGGGTAGAAAGAGCAACAATGTCCTTATGACATCTACTACAATAGTAAGAATCTCACTCTAGTTGAACAAAATTATGACATCTACTACAATAGTAAGAATCTTACTCTAGTTTCTTCTTGTTGTATATGCTATTAACAAATTTCATCATTACATTACTAGTTACCTTGTGTTTGGGCATACTAACCACTGCCATCCATTATCTCATGAATAAGCCTGTCATGATGGCTAATTTTGTTTCAAGAGTTCAACATTACAATCCTCAATAAGCATGGGAGGGAAAATGTGGTTGCTAGTTTTCACTCTAGGTTTACTAACGAGGGATAATATATTCTTGTAGAAGACACTTTTCCAAATGAACATATATTTGCTTTGTCAACTAAAACACCTTGGTTTACAAACATTGATAACTATATGGCTACAAGGAATCCCCTATAACATTTTTTGCCAAGAGAATGATAAAGGGTCATCCAATAGAGTGTTGTGTACTCATGGATCCAAGATTACTTATTCCGTACCGATATGGATCATATTATCTAACGTTATGTTCAAGGGGATGAGATCTATGATATTCTAAAATCCTACCATGAAGAACCTTGCATAGGTCACTTTACTAACAAAAAAACTGCAAATAAAGTACTACATCTTAGGTATTATTGGCCTACCATTTTTAGGGAAGCTAAGAAATATTTTAGAAGTTGTGACAAGTGTTAGAAGATGGGTCGAACAATTTGGTCTGATGAGATGTCACTACAACCTTAGGTTTTGGTGGAGCCATTTAAAAAATGGGCCCTTGACTTTCTAGGGCCAATCAACCCACTGTCAAGATGAACTGTGTATATACTGGTATGCATTGACTATGTGATAAGTAGGTTGAAGTTAAGGCTCTGCCAAGGGATACTGAGCAGGATATGGTTGAATTTTTTTATGAAGAAATTTTTGTTCACTTGAGGGTCCCCCGAGAAATTGTTGCTGACCAAGGGACCTGTTGAGCACTCAACACACCCTAAAAGTATTTGCAAAATCTTTTCTTTTTGGGTACCACTTTTCATTTTTCTAAGTCAGAGTCTATATCATTAATGAATGAATTTTCGTTCTTTTATGTCATTAAACCTTATCATCGGCCATTTTTTTGTTTGGTTTTGACGGATTGATTTTTTCTCTAAGTAACAATGCGCGATAGGCCCGAAAGGTGCACGGTTTAAATTTTTTAACAATCGTTGATTGATGAAATTTGGCATATAAGATAGTCTTTTAACATCACTGATACCCTTCGGTGTCAGAAAGTTTCGAGAGGTAAATCACAAACGGAATAAATTTCCATTGTCGATTGCCGATCTCCGATACATCTTCAGTATTGACAGAATTCGAGAGACGAAACTGTGGAAATTTTCACTTTAACGCTTCATCAATCATCGATCGTCGATCCTCGTTATGACTTCAACATCTATAGAACATGATGTGGAAACCAGACTTATGTCTATAGGAAATCACCGATGCGGAAGGAATGTTTCCCATAGAAAGTTTGAAATCAATCGCCACATGTCTTTGTCATGTAAGTAGTTCATACAACACATCCTGCTTTCCCTACGTCATCTGTTGATGTTCCTCATGTTGTTTCCGTATCTCCAAGTCAACATTTCCATGTCAGTATTGTACGAATTTTTGGGTCGACATCGGAGCTTTCGGCTAAAGGTATCAACGAAAAAAAGAAAACGTTTAAGAAAAGCATCGACGTCGATCCATTCGTTTGCTATCAACAAACTGATAGGACATCATATGACGAGGGTTTTGTCAAACCTTCAAAATTATACATCGAGGATACTAGCCTCTCTATGCTTTGTTTCCATTTCAAGACCCTGCCTTTTACCCATGACACCGATCATACCAGTGTTAAAAATACGAGAAGGGTCGATAGTTTGATGGGATACTTTCGATAGAGATAAGATCAGATTTTGTTATTTAAGAGGCCAATTAATGTTTTTCTCAACCCACATTACTATCCCTCGCGCTGACCAAGCAGTAGAAGTTTTAATTTTTCGATAAAATATGAAGTAACCCGCTCTTGCACCTCCAGTTTGCATTTCATTTAATCCCAAGAGTGGTTCAGATTTAGTGATGGATTGTGCAGGGCGACAAGGTAAGTATTCTCTCCATTTAAATTACAAATACACATTCAAATGCACCATTCTGTGCACAAATATTTTATTCCCCGGAGCAGTTGAAGGAGAGAGAGAGCACGTTTAAGAGCTTACATCCGATATTTAACTCTATACCAATTTAATCTTGTGCAAGGAATAGGTATGTGTTGTCTTCATCATTTCTACATTTGCAATTGCATCCATAGTACTTTTAGAGGTTGGTATCTCACTCTGTCTATTTGTAGAAAATGCCTCCAAGAAAGCCAACAACTAGGCACTCACCAAGACGCCCAAGATAGAGGAACCAGAGATCAGGGACGAAACTACGTCGAGTGCTACAAGGGAGTTGGTTTTTGCCTCAAAGATGGAATCAATTATCCGCCCATCCACCAAGAAGCAGTTTATCCAGCCTCCAACATTCAATGACACAAAAGCGACCATAAGGTCTAAAGTGGTGCTCCCACATTGGGGTGAGCTGTAAAAAAAAATTAGCCAGGAGGACTACCCTGAGTTCATGCCTCATAGAAATCCAGATGTCTGAATATTGGATGATGAGGTGCTTCTAAACATTCAGAGGTCAAATATGAAAAGGGTGGATAACCGGACCCCAGTTCTTCCCTGCATCGAGACCTTGGGATGGATAATTGACCATGCTGACATGATAAAGTGCACCATCAACAATGAACAAGGTGAGTGCGTTGGTTTTTTTCTTCTGACGGAGGTGCATAAGTACTACAAACTTAGAGACCCAGAGGAAATGCTAAACACAGACTTCATGGTCAAGTTCTATAAGATTCATGATACCAATCGATTGCTAGCCTCGTGGTGGAAAGAAGACAAGAAATTCACAAATAGGATCACTGGCTGGTACAACACAGTAAATCTTCGAGAGTCATACATGTATCTCATGGCGTTAATTTGTCAATTATATGGAGAAAAAGATTGCTCCAAATTTTCAGAGGCATGGATGCCCTTAGCATACACTGTGGAAATTTTGGGGAGAAACTTCAATTGGGGAGCCATTATCTCCAAGCAACTCAGTATAAATATTTCATAGGATCAGATACCAAAGGAAGGAGAGGTTCCAACTTTCTACATGGCATCCTACTTGCTGGATTTAATTTGCGCAAGGAACATTTTGCAGGTATGAATTTGAGCTGGCATGTTTCCGAATTTCATGTAGATGTATATTTCAACATATTGTGGGAAAATAGATATAAGATATCATATGCTTTAATATACGATGATTTCCTAGCCAAGGTTTACTTCCTCATCTTTAGAAAAGAGTGCCCTCAGATTTCGGTGGTGATAAAGAAGATGATAACAAAAGTTGGCCACTGGTACTTTGAAGAAAATAACACTTATATTAGAGTGTTCGGAGCTACCGACACACCCCACCCTCTCCATGTTCATGTCCCATATCACCTCATTTTGGGGGATATTTGCTACTAAACCATATTGCAAGGCTACAATGCCTCCCTGGTCAAAGACAAGAAGAGAGATTTCATTCCCTATGGTTTCCACATAGGATTTTACATGGTCAGAGATACTGCACATGTGAAACATGAGGGGCTCAATCATCTTGAGTACCGGTTTCATACAGGTCACTTTCGCAGGCATGATTCCAAGGGCTTAGTTCCCCAGCATGCGATGCATGTATCCTCCTATTGGCCATATGCTCATGATAATTTTGAAGACAAAATCTTCACCGAAGGTGCCCAGGACTGGGAGGAACTACTGTAAATAAGGGCCAACCCAAATATGACTAAGTTCAAAGCGATGTCCCTGGACAAGCAAGTTTAGACAATAGAGCATACAACTCAATGAGCTCTCATGGTCAGAGATGAAAGTAGAAAAATGGAAGCAACAGAGGCACGAAGGAGGAGGGTGATGTTACGGGAAGAAGCCCAAAGAGCCATACAAAGGGAAGAACAAGATGCCCCACTTAACCCTTTGATTGAACCACTGAGGATTACAACGATTAACACCAATGAGCAGGAGGTAGAGCCAAATGGCTCAAGTACCGCTTTTCCAATAGAAGTTGTTGAACGGGAAGAAATTATCCAGGTGAGATCTCCGATAACAACTGCAATTTAGCCAAGTCCAACAGGAGTATCAAGCGAAACATGGGTGACAACCATTCTTGTGGACCTAATCACTATATATGATGATGTTGAAGGCTCAGAGGTTTCACACATATCTATGTTTGTAATCACCGAGGAGGAAAGCCCATGCGAAGTATCTACTATGTCTCCCGATGAAATTGTACCGAAACTGCGGGAGGATGGATAGGACGCCAGACTCACTACTGATGATGAATTTCTCAGTTCACTGGAAAAACAACCGACAAGAGAGACTCAACCACATGTTTCCATCTCCAAATATGACATGGACATAGGTGAACAAGGAAGAACAATGAAGCTACTAGAAATTGGCACCCCATGAGCTGAACCTTCAATCAGTATTGAGATTTCACCTACTCCCTCATCTGGAGTGAAAACGCAGACGATCATTGATACCATGCAGGATGACCAGCCTACAGATCATCCAAGAAAATCCCCTGCCAAGGAGCCGAGCGTGCTTGGCCATGAAAGAGAACAAGAGCCATCACAAGAAGATACCGTGGAGCATCTCTACACACCAAGAATCCTGGGAAATACGTTCCCCTAACATGCATAGAAGATACCATGGAGAATATATACACACCAAGAATATCCTGGGAAATACGTTGTCCTGGGGAGATCAACAAATTCTGGAGAATGTAGATGAAATCGTCGATGTGCAAGCCATTACTTATGACAGGAAGAGAAAATACGTGATGAAAAGGACGATCAAGAAAATAAAATTCACCTTGGATAACACTTTGTTCATAAACACGGAAGAAACAACATTTGACATAGAGCATGATAAGATGACCGAGCTCATTGGAGCTGGTATAGCCATAATGGATTCCACACTTGACAGAGAAAAGAAGGATGAAGAGGATGCACCTACCATGAGAAAATAATTGGACCATCTTCGTCATCAGGATGAGTACTAATAGAACTCGACACAGGTGGTGGTACTCTTAAAGAATGAGTTTCGAGAAATGTATGAGAAATTCAGAAGAAAAAGAGACCTCTTCACCGCCCGAATAGTCGATCTTCAAGAAGATACTTTAATGGGGATGGCGACCTGCAAAGATATGCAACGGTGTTCGAAAAGGCACATCGGGCCTTAGAATGAATCGATTATACATCAGTGAAATACAGAAGGGTTGTGATTCATAGAAGAATGGTATTCGAGTGTTGATGGATAGTAGCACTGCTTGAATACGTAAAGCAACCGAACACTGGGTTTCCATGGTCCAAGAGCCTCAGTGAAAAAATGAAAGAAAGGTGGGAAGAATGCGAGAAAAGATGGGAAAAAATCAACCTGGAATTGAAGGGAATTAATTTTCCAGAGTTTGGTCCACCTGAATATTTCTCTGACTTACAAGATATTGTTAAACAACATAAAGAGAAAGACTTGGCATGGGAAATAGATATTTCACGGAATTCAAGCATGATCCTGGGTCTAGCGAAGAAGTTCATGGAAGCCCCGATCAAAGATTTGGAAGTCTTACAATTCTTAAGTGTCAAATTTATCAAGTACAAGGAACAAGCAGTAGAGATAAAGGAATTCCTCTCCGCCCCGATGGATCAACATAAGTTCCCATATGCAAACACATGTGAAGACCTCTTCTTCCAATGGTCAAAATATGATAGAAATAATCCACTGCAGTGAAAGGATCATATGATCTTAGGAGAACAAAGAGATAAATCTGCCATGTTTCATTTTGGTTCACTTAACATGAATTTTATTAGTGATTTTTAGCTTAGTGATTCTTTATAAATAGGAAGATCGACCTTGTTTTTAGGGGTCGATGGTTTTGGAGAGAAATGTTTTTATGAAATTTTGTAATAGAACTACTTCTATAAAAGTTTATTTAATTAAGAAGTTTTGTTTAGAACCAAAGACACTTCTATCATCTAAGGCATGAATGTGTTTAGACCGAGGAGGATTATCTATGTCTTCGGATTCAATATTTTCTTCTTTGTTGAGTAAGAGGTGTTATACCTGTATTTAAAGTTATCTTATGATGCTGTAATAGTTATTTTTTTCTAATTGATGACCAGAAATCGATTGCGTGTTAAACTGTGATTGATGATAGAGTATTGGAAATTACTTTTCTTGCACTAGCTTCTTATCACATGTATGTTTCTTTTCTTTAATTGTTGTCTGAGACAATGTTGAATGTCCACTAATTAAAATGGTATTAATGCTAGTTTGAATTTCTTTAGAGATTTTTTGTTTGCATGATAGGGTAAAGTTTATCCTAAACCCATCCTTCCACCAAAACACATAGTTAGCTTCTCTTTGTCATCTAGTCTAGAGTTTCATCTTCCTTTTATTTTAACGTTATAAAAAGAACTAAAAAATATAATTGCCTAGCCTCAGGAGAAGGCTTAACATAAAAGACATATATGTCTGTCAATCACAATTAAAGCCCATCGATAAACACAACTAGATCATGAATCTGGAGAACCTTGCTACTCATCAAATGCTTACGAGTCTAATTGGGCCTCTTAGGTGGGTTTGGTTCCTACTGTTGAGTTAAATGGATCTTAGACCCCTCAACATGACCCAATTCACTTCTCAGTTGATCCAAACTATCACCAAGAAATTTAAGATCAAGCACTAGATGTCTACTCCATACCACCCTCAGAAAAACGGATAAGTGGAGGTCACCAACAAAGTACTGGAGGCCATTATGACCAAGACAATCCAACAACATCACAAGGACTGGGCTTAGAGGCTTCTAGAATCCCTTTGGGCTTACTGAACCACCTGGAGGAATACTATGAGATTCACTCCCTCTGATCTTGTGTATGGGAAGCACATGGTTCTTCCGATAGAATTTGAGATCAAGACATTGAGAACAATTGTGCAAGTAAGGTTGGATATCTTAGAGGCTCGGTAACATCAGCTCAACCAAATCAATGAACTTGATGAAATCCATCAAGCCGCCTTGTAGTAGATTTCTCTAGTTCAAAACAAAAGGGCCAAGTGACACAATGGATTCATCAAGAAGAAGACGTTTAAAGAAGGATATTGCACCATCCTATTTGACTCAAGGTATAAATATTTCAAGGGAAAATTCTACACTCGATGGTTGGGGCCATACGAAATTGACACTTTTTATGACAATGGTTCCATCAAGCTTCACACCATCAATGAAGAAAAGACTCCATTGATGGCCAATGGTCATTGGTTGAGTCTATACCAAAGGACCGAATCTAGAGAGGAGTTTATTGAAGATCTAGTCAAGCAAAAAAATCTAGAAGTTGTAAGTAAGGTGGCTATGCCACCTACATCCACAACCTCCTAATCTCTTTTCCAGTTCTAATTTAAAAAAAAAAAGAGAAAAAAAAAAGAAAAAAATTAATAAATATTTGGTAGTGAAAACCTGATTCTAGGTACTCCCAGCCTTGGAGATATTAGAAAACTAGATTTTGGTTGATATCACCAAGTAAAAATAAAATTAGTTGTGAAAACCACTTTCATGGCGTAACTAGACAAACCTCTGTTTGAAAACTGGTTTACCAACAAGCATGGTCTGAGAAAAGAAAAAAATAGAAAAAAAAGAGAAAAGATCCACCAACTTCCTAGGGACAACGTCCATTTTTGTTCAATTACAAGCACAAAGGATGTGATCCAGGTGGATATTGGTGCCACCCACCTATTCCAACTAGCTCCTCTTGACAGTTTTTAGTTCAACACGTTCTTTTGTACTTCTTTGTAATTGTGAATTCTACACTTCCGGGGATGTATGAATCCCTACACATCTTCCAACTGGATACTGGTGGCCTCCCACATAATCTAACTGGCTTATTTTGTATATTTTCATGTCAACACATCTTTCTGTACTTCCAGGGCTGTTTTGGGACCCTAAACAGTGTTTTTTTGGATCGCCACATTAAAACTATAAACAAAGTTAGATTTTGATGGTGTAATGCACAACTCTCGAAAAGACCTTTCCAACAGGCTATCACGTGCCTAAAACGGAGATCGTATGCAAAATTTACGATGACCTCGAGAAGTTGAGGTACCAACTTACCCATAGGGGCCCACATAAATTTTGGCATTTCATATCCTAGGGTTAGGTTTTTGGATGTCTAGGGTTTTGGCATTCATGAGTAATGTTAAAAAGGCCTCTGGAGCCTCATTGCAATCATTCTTCTCAGACAAATGTGCATAGCAACCACATCTCTTCTCAGAGATAACTACCACCATTCAAGCAAGTTGTTTCAATTATGCAGTTTTACAGTTTCAACCTATTTCATTTATTCAATAGAAGATATTGTTCACTAGATATCTATGTTGTTCTCCATATCTCTGTGTTTATTGTATTCAGTTTGTTCTACTCCTAAATCTAGATCAGTGGTATCATAGTGGTCTGCTCTTCATTTATTTTTCTTCATGCATGTCCCCAACAAGATCTAGGTACAAGAAGTTGGGACTCGAACCAATCGAGCCTTTGCAAGATTGATCGCGCCTAGCCCGCAAAAAACCCATGGGGGACTAAAAGAAATATGATGGAGCAAGAGATCCTTTTAAAATGTTGCTCGAGGAAGCCCTTGCGCGAAAAAGGAACAAAATGATGGACAACTTTGCACAGATCCTTTGACGAATGCCCATAGGAAAAGCATCTTCATCAAGCAGCCATTTAACACCCTTCAAGGTACATGTAAATTTTGATATTCCATTATTTGAAGGACTGATAGATGCTGATGTTGTAGATAAATGGCTGAATCTTCTCTAAGGGTATTTTTCGTTCCACAATTTTTTCAATAGGGAAAATATTACTTTTTCACTCCTCAAGGCCATCCCCCATGTTAAGGACTGGTGGGATACTTACTCTGAGAAAAGGGACATAGAGGAATCTGCAATATTTGCGGTCGCCCCTACATGGGATTCCTTTCAAGATTCCATTAAAAAACAATACTACCCCATTGGAAGCTACGAGGACCAGTACACCAGATGGACCACCTTGTGTCAGGAAAGGGAACAGACAATACCATATTTCACCAATATTTTCCATACCTTGCACACCAAATTGGGTATCAAATACTCTGAGCGACATCTGGTGCTCAAATACCATGGTTGTTTTCATAGATACATTCAAACATAAATGGATTTTCTGGACATCGGCTCATTGGGTACGACTTATAGATATGTTGTCAAGATCGAGCATAAATTTAAGTAGAAGAGGTGAGAGTTTGGATCTGCAAACTCCTCACAACTGAAGCAGGGAAAAGGTGGCCCCAATCCACACAATAAGGGACAAAGCAAATATGGCCACTCTCAGGACAACCAGTCCAGGCCACACCACAAGAAGGGTAATGCGAAGACAAAGAAGGACACGGGAAAATGGTGTGAATACCATAAAATCCCTTGGCACAACACCGAAGAATTCCGCTTCAAGCAATCACTCGTGGAGGAGATGAAGGCTTTTGAGTGAGAGGCTGATTCTAACTCCTAATAAAATCTAGAAGGATGGAAGTGGATTATCGATGTGAACTCAGTGCCACTGTCTCTACCACCAAAGTCTAGCCAAGCGAACCAGACGAACTAGAGGAAGGGGAACGCCTGTTTCACTCACATATGTGGGTAAAGGGGGATCTGATTCATTTCATTGTCGATAGCGACAATCAGAAGAAAATGATCTCAACAGAGGTTGTCAAGCAGCTAGACCTACTGATGACACCGCACCCGCAACCCTACACCATCGGTTGGCTTTGCCAAGGAAGAGATATTCGTGTTAGCCAACAGTGTCATCTTCCCTACGACATCAAGCCTTTCAAAGACGAGGTATAGTGTGATATTGCTCCCCTTGAAGTTTGTGATGTTCTTTTAGGACAACCATATTTGTGGAAGCGTCATGTTGTGTATGAGTCTAGACCCCGCAATGTTATTATTACTTTAGGTGGAAAATTGTACAGGATACCAGAGGTAGCGCCACCTACTGCTATTTCTTTAATCTCTGCTAAGCAATGCAGTAAGGTCATTTCACAGATCGGGAATTTCATCTTATTTATGATCTGTGCTCATAGTAAGTAGAAGTTTTCTGCCACATCAGTGGCCTCTACATAGAGCCTCTCTTTGCAGCAGCAGCAAGTGGACAGGATCGTGGAAGAGTACAGAGACATCTTCTCCTCACCCACCGGGGTATCGACACACTGCCAAGTCAAGCATCCAATTGATATAACCCCCGATGCACCTATTCCTAATGGACCAGTCTATCATTTCTCACTGATGGAAAATGATGAAATCAAGCGTTAGATCCAAGAGCTTCTTCAAAAGGGGCACATCAGACCCAAATCCTCCCCTTGCTGAATCCCGATTGTACTGGTGCAGAAGAAGGATGGGACCTGGCGACTCTACATTGATTACAGAGTATTAAACAAAATCACATTCAGGAACCGGTACCCAATTCCCAGAATTGATGACCTTCTTTACCAGCTCAAGGGAGAAAATTTCTTCAACAATATTGACCTAAAGTCTGGCTACCACCAAGTTCCCATCGAACCAACTGATGTATGGAAGACAACTTTCAAATATAAAGAAGGTCTCTTCGAATGGCTAGTCATGCCCTTTGGCTTAAAAAATGCACTAGCCACCTTCATGAGGTCGATGGATGATGTATTGAGACCCATATTTGGATGACATCCTCATTTTCAACAGAACTTGGGAGGAGCACATGCAACATATTCAACAGGTTTTGAGCACTTTGCGGAAACACAATATATATGCCAACTTGGAAAAATTCTCATTTGGCATGAACATGGTCCAATACTTGGCCTCCATTATTGGTGAGCATGGGGTACATGTTGATCCAACTAAGATCCAAGTCATCCATGACTGGCCAACCCCGAGCACACTAACTGGGCTTCAGAGCTTCTTGGGACTGGCCAACTTCTACCGACAATTCATGTTGGTATTCTCCCATATTGAATGGGCCCTCAGCCAAGTGACCAAGGGAAACTACAGGGAAAATTTCATGTGGGGGAAGGAACAACAACGATCATTTGATGATCTAAAGCATCTCTTATGCTCATCCCCAACACTCTCCTTGCTCGATCTGCAACAACCATTCAAGATTGAGACTAATGCATTTGACTATGTTGTAGGCGCGGTTCTCACTCATCATGGTCATCTGGTAGCCTACCATAGTGAGACACTCTTAGATACTATCTGGAAATACCCCACCTATGACAATGAAATGTATTCCATTGTACAATCATGTCGTTAATGGAAACATTACATTCTGGGAAAGGAGACAATCATCCACACTGATCACAAGCCTCTGCAGTTCATACAGACATAGGGGAAGTTGCAGAATGACCGCCATCATAAGTGGTCCACCTACCTACAACAATTCCATCTCAACATCAAGTATAAGATAGGGAGCACAAACCGTGTCATTGACTGCCTCAGTTGAGCTCCCGTGGCTACACTCACCACCATGCTCCATTCCTGTGCACATGAGGCATCTGAGTGGCCCCAAATTTATCAACAAGATCCAGAGTTCACCACCACCTATCATCTCTTGGGTACAGGTGTGAATGTCACCAATTTTCACATTCAGGATGGACTATTATGCCATTTGGGCCATCTCTGTGTTCCTACAAGCGAGTGTGCAAAGCTAATTTGGAAGGCTCACTACAGTCGAATGGTAGGACATTTTTGTGAGGAGAAAACTATGTTTTTTCTACAGAAACCTTTTCATTGGCCAAAAATTTGCCAGGACATCAGCAAGTATATCATAGCTTGCACTGCCTATGCCATTTCCAAGCCAACCATTAATAAGCAAGGTCTATATACCCCTCTTCCTACTCCCGAGAATCCTTGGGAATCCATCTCGATGGATTACATGTATGGTCTGTCGTCCACCAAGAAAGGCAATGATTGTGTATTTGTGGTACTTGATCGGTTTTTTAAGATGGCCATCCTCACAGCCTGCAAGAAGAACATCATAGTGGCAACTACTTCCAAGCTCTTCTTCGAACAAATGTGGGTGCATTTTGGGATACCCCAGACCATCATCTCCGATCGAGATATAAGGTTCCTCAATACATTTTGGTCGAGTCTTTGGTAACTTTTGGACACCAAGATCACTAAATCCACTGCTTTCCACCCCCAAAACAATGGCCAAACAGAAGTCGTCAATCAGACGATTGTGCACATACTACGCATGTACAACTCTAAGCATTTGTGTACATGGGATGAGAGTCTCCCTTATGTTCAACACAATTACAACAGGGCTCTCCATAGCTCCACGGACCATAACCCATTTCAAGTGGGGCTGGGATTCCAACCCTTGGGTCCAATTGATGTTGCACTACCTCTTGCAACCACACATGAATCTTCCCATCTCATTCTGAGACCGACAAAGCCACCATATTCATTGAGCAGATTCAACACATCCACCAACAGGTCCATGAGATTTTGTAGAAAGCTAATGCTAAGTTCAAGCAACTCCATGATCAACACAAGGTACTGCACTAGTTTCAGGTGGGAGACAAGGTTTGGTTACATTTTCAAAAAGAGAACCTTACAAGGCCCCATCAAAATCTCCACCCACTTTGCTACGGGCCTTACACTATCACCAAGGTTGTGGGTAACAATGATTTTGAGCTCAACACTCCATCCTTCCTTGGCTTGCACGCCATGTTCAATGTGGACCTCCTTCAACCATATTTTCCACCATTATTGGACACCTCAGAGATCACGGAACAAATAACACCAACAAAGCTCAACCTTGACTGCATGGAACAAGCATCCACTGATCATATAGTGGACACACAGGTCAAGGGCACTCGCCAGTAGAGGATCCAATTTTATCGGGTTGTCAAGGTAGGGTAGCTCCTAGACCAAGGCAAGTGGCTCACTTGAGGAAAAATTCAACAGAAGTTTCCTCACCTGATGGGGGAACTCAATGCAATGGAGACCATTGCTTCCTAAGGGTAGAGGACTGATACAGGTGGATATTGGTGGCCACCCACCTATTCCAACTGGCTTCTCTTGACAGTTTTTAGTTCAACACATTCTTCTGTACTTATTTGTAATTGTGGATTCTACACTTCCAGGTTTGTATGAAGCCCTACACATATTCGATTTGAATACCAGTGGCCTCCCACCTAATCCAACCAACTTATTTTGTATGTTTTCATGTCAGCACATCTTTCTATACTTCCAGGGTCGTTTTGGGGCACTAAACCATTTTTTTTTGGCTCGCCACAGTCAAACTATAGAAAAAGTTAGATTTTGTTGGCGTAATGTGTATTTATTGAAAATACCTTTCCAATGGGCTATCACACACCTAAAACATAGTTAGTATGCAAAAGTTATGACCCCGGGAAGTTGAGGTACCAACTTACCCATAGGGGCCACATAAATTTTGGCGTTTCATCTCCTAGGGTTGGGTTTTTGGATGTCTAGGGTTTTGGAATTCATGAGTAATTTTAAAAATGCCTATGGGGCCTCATTGTAATCATTCTTCTTAGACGAATGCGTGTAGCAGCCACATATATTCTCAGAGATAGCTACCAAATTTCGAGCAAGTTGTTTTAGTTCTGCAGTTTTACAGTTTCAGCCTATTTCATTTATGCAATAGAAGATATTATTCACTGGATATATGTGTTGTTATCCATATATTTGTGTTTATTTTATTCAGTATGTTAATCAGTTCGTTCTACTCCTAAATATGGATCAGGATGCTTCCTTGTGCCAACTCCATGTGAACATTAAATGGGTTGTCCAAAAAAATTTCATTTCATATTCCACTAGGATAATATTGAGTTTCTTTTAAAGTGTGATGTTTTTCTATAACATCATGCCACCAACATATTGAGAATAAGTAGGAAGTATATGCCTTGTATTATCATTTTTGCACCAACTTCACTTTGGATTCTTTTTGTAGGGTTGAAATAATAGCAACCAACACCTTGGCTCCAGACATTCAAGTGTTCTGTAGAAGGATTCAAGATCGCTTTTCCTGCTTTCTTCATAACTTATCATTAGAACAAGGAGGGATATTGGCATCAACTAAGCATCCATAACTCGAGTATGTTCAACAAATTTCAGGTTGTTTCTACACTCTTTTCTAATATTTTCTATCTTATACATAAAAAGTTATTAAGGACTTCTAGTACCCGAGATTTTCCTCCATTTACCCTTCAAATGTTGACAAAAATCCAAGTTATCCAATTCAATAGCCCAAAACTTAGGAAATTCTAAGTCATGCATGCAAATTATTAAGTGGTGCATGATGATAGTATCATACATCCATATCATTCTCTTATGCCATTGATAATTTTTATTATCTCTCCTGTTATCTTAATCATTCCTTTGTCCTCAAACATGTGTGAATGATCGAATTGGATTATTCCTGATTATTTCCTTGTGCCACTATTTATTTTGATTACCCCTCCTATATCCTTAATCATTCTCTTGTCCTCTACATAATTCAACAGAAACCTCCCAATACCTCATATTATTACCATACCAATAATTGAATGTTATTTCCCCTAGTTCACCCAAAATTCAGTTCAAAGGTGTTGTTATAGAGCTCAAGCAATCTTGTAGGATATATCTGTGCCGTAAATGACAATGGGAGTCTCGGTGAACATAGAAAATCTCGAGGGATTTTCTATCATAGAAGCCAACCCTCATGCCAAGGAGATCTTTGCACATGTGGGATGACTTTCTTTCTTTGTGAAATTCTAGGGTTTAGATGCAAAAATGGCTCTGGAATTCACTTGAAACTTTAATGGGAGATGGGAATTGGTGTGATAATTGACATTGGTTATCATTGAGGAATTCATCAGTATAGTAACAAGAGTGTCAGAGATGGTGTTATGGTGATGGCATTGATGTCAAAGAGGGCCAATATGGTCAATGTTGGACATGGTTTTATGAAGTTGGCATTGATGTCAAAGAGGATCAATATGGTCATCATTATGGTTAATCCAATATGGATCCATACAAGTCACAGATGAAGAAATTAATAAGACAAGGTTTATTAAAAGTGGCATTAGAAATAAAAAATTTCCCAACAAAAGTTTCTGTTGAAATATGTTACTAACATCCATCTACAGAAGAAGCAATTGATCAGATAAAGAGGGACAAAATCACTAAGCTTGTTGTGTTTCCTCTCTATCAAATGACATTCACAAAATCACTAAGCTTGTTGTGCTTTCTCTCTATCAAATGACAGTGATAACCCTCCTTGGAACGTTATCTGCATCATCATAATCACATGCAAAAGGAGGTCAATTAAACTCATTTTCTGGAAAAGACTTCATCACTAATCAATGAATAATCAAATTCATCATTGGTTTCTCGGGACAAGACTTTCCTAGGAAAGCTATGAATTTAATTCAAGGTCTCTCATAAGGTAGAATGTAGGACTATCCACATCACTAGGATAATTGAGACCATAGAAATGCATTTTCCTCGAACTACAAGCCAACCAACAGAAGAAATCGACAATGACAGACTAATATCAGAGTCTACAGTGATGGTTGAATTGAACGATGATGATCAAGTGTAAATAAGATCGGACAGACCGAATCAAATTCGTGATTGAAAGAGTAGTGAACAATGATGATTGATGATTGATCATTGGATCAGAATGGAAGCATGATTGGATGGTTCTAATATAATTCGCAATTCAAAATGCACGAATGTTAATCATAGAGAGCGAAAACGAAAAGTATTTTATGAAAAATTTAATAATCCACCTGTCAACACTAAGTTGTATCACTTTTTGGATTAGGAATATTTCGAGTGCATATTTCAAATGCAAAAATCATGTGGATTGTCCACTCAATTGTCGTTTAAAATCCAACCGTTGATCTGATTAAGAATATAAGTTAATCCTGAACTGTCTACTCAACAATTGATTAAGTCTGAACCGTTGATATGTCTAAATGCCTAGATAAGCCTTGTATTCTCTCGCTCTCAGTCATAGGTTAAGGTCATATGGTAAATGCGAAGTTGCGATTAGGTAAAGCGCTAACTGGGATAACTCTTGGTTATATTGTGTGGTCACTTGTGAAGTGCCTTTGGGATAGAGTTAGAACAAGATTTGTGCTCGTCTGTCTAGCCATTGATCATAATGCATGGTCCTATGGGAAAAGGGGCCACGAGATTAACACCCATCCACCATGACAGTACACAAAATACACCAGAGAGATAAGCTCAAAATATGATCTATTGGAGGACAAAGAATGTAGTGAAAGTATGGGATCGAAATAGAGGAGTCGATCCATGCTTGTGATCGACTCATAAAGACTGAAAACCTAATCAAAATAAAAGACAAGGCAAATAAGGTTTTCAAATTGAAATTGAAAATATTTTATGAAGATTTTATAAAATAAATAACAAAAGAAGAATTTTGTTCTTAAAACAACATTATTGTTATTTTAAATGAAGAGGTACATTGATTCATACAAAAGACACAATGTTTCAATATAATATACTTATTGGAAGACTATAAAAACATAAAATATTGGCCAAAGGAAGATGTCTTTGTGAGCTAATTCAGAAGATCAATAATAGAAGCATAGTTAAAAGAAGAATATAAAACTTGAAACATACACATGAAGTGAGGGTGGAAGGGAGGAGCAAGGGAGGATTGGAGTCCTCTATAGGTTGGATCTTGAAAAACAGGGAGTTGTAGCTTCCTCAAGTTGTTTCTTGAAAATAAAGGATTACAGTCCTCTATAGGTTGGAGCTTGATCTATAGGGAGTTGCAACTTCCTCAAGTTGGTGCTTGAAAACATGGGATTGGTGTCTCCTTGAGTAGGTGCTCGAAAGAAGGGATATTGGTGTCTCCTACAAGTTGTAGCTTGTAAAAGAAATACAAATTTTATGATTGTTATATTTAAAATTCTTTGTACTGTATACAAATTTTATGATTGTTATATTTAAAATTCTTTTGCACCGTAGACTTTCTTGTTGATCAATTGTTATGGTTAATAATTTTAATAATTAAAATTGATTAAAATTGTGAAGAAGAAGCAATATTGATTCACTCCCCACCCCCTCTCATTGAACCATTTTTCAAGAAGCGACTTCCCCAACAGTGGAAGATATGGTCCAAAAATTTGAAACTGGCAATTGATAGTTGACCTTATTTCTTGTTCAACCCCTCTCCTATGCCATATGTGAGGAAGGGAATTCAAATGGAAACACCGTTGTCACTGTGGAAATAAATTGTTGTCTTCATACAAAATTTTATCACATGCAAAGGGAGATTTAGCATGGTGTTTCACTATCACATCTAGATCGTAATGCATCTCAGAAACGGTAAGATCATGAGCATGCCATTTTTCTTACTTAAAATTATAACAAAAATGGTTGCAAACGTAAGAAAGAAAACAAACCCTGAGACAAGGATGTATCATCAAGGGTTAATACAAATGATAATCATGACATAATTGGATTGGAAGAATATTCCACGGGATGCATTTTCCAAAGGGCTCAAAATGAAACTCCGTGCAAGAGTCATCTTGCCAAAGGATAGACCTACATGAAGCAAGTTGCATATCCCGATGATGTCTACCTCGGTTCCTGCCATGCCCACTACTACATAATCATGCCATCACCATGAGACATGGGAATATTTTGGTCAATTTAATCGCTTAATTTTGATATAAATTAATTATCAATCCATATTCTTTTAATCTTATGAGGTGTTGGAAAAATATATGCAAACTAGGTAAGAAAAAACTAAGCTATCAAAATACCTTATTTGACAAGTTGCTTCCAGAAATTGAAATCAAGAATATCAGTGTGCCCTGTTGTTTTAACCAATTGATTGCACATTTTTACTCAGATGCCGAGTGATTTGATTAACATACTCATTCACTTAGTCAATTCCTGTAGCATTATCAAACATAAAAGAAATTGAAATTGCAATGTAAACTGAGCTAAATGAATCTTGTGGTTGTGGGTTCAAGTCCCATGACTCTTCAATTTCCTTGGGATTCTGTTTTTAACAACACAAAGATCACCGAGAGTAAGCGCGCGCACAGACACACACACATAATTTGGTTTGCACACCTACTCTTCAACTAACAAATAAAATCATCAACAAACATGAGTAAAGGCAGAGGTAAATTGACTTTGTAAATGAATATAAGTAAGAAAAAAATTAAAAAGGAAAACAATAATACAAATCGAACTGACTGTAAGTATAAATACCCAAACCAATCTATGAAATATAAACACAAACAATAACTATAGAAACAAAAGGAAATGTACAGGGTATACCGGAGAGAGGGGACCATGCCTCTTCCAACAAAATTAGCCAATAAACTATATATCACTACTGAATATTTACAACAAAATCGTTCTTCAATTTGTCATTCACTTGAGAATTACAGAGAAACATTTATAGTTTTGACGCAACAAGAATAAAAATAAGAGAAACAACTATCTAATCCAACCAACGATGAATTAGAATGCTAGTGGCTATAACATTTATAATTACATGCTTTAGATCATAAAAAGAAATTGTTACAACCACAAAATCACTCTCTCAACAAGAAGATCACGTCGTTGGGTATTATGATGAGTTAAGACAAGTCCAATTATGTTTTTTTGGTTCGATGTTGAAGAGGGAGTGTCATTTTTCTTGCAGGATCATTGGGGAATACATGGGTGTCCATCTTGGGAATATGTTCCACAAAATCGGGTTGGTTTGTTGGCAAAACATAATGAATTGGCTGTAGGTTTGTTTGGATATCACCTATTTATTGGAGGTACGTGGGGTTCGTTTGAGAAACATGGAATATCAACGACGATGCCCCCAAAAAAACCCATATCTTCATTTATCCCCTCAGGAGGCACAACTACCACAAACATGGAGGTGCTACTGGATTTCATGTAGGTGTTGGACGCTACCATAATTCGTATAAGTGGTTATCCACTATAGGATATCCTGTAGGCGGTAGTCCGCTACCAGATTTCCTGCAAGATGTTAGAAGTATATCTCGACCACCAAAAGCAATTAGGAAAATACAAAATCCATCCTAAGTAATCATTGTAACATGCAAAATCATTGATTTAATAATCACATGCCGCTCTAAGCTCTTATAATGAAAAATGGATAATATGTGGTAATGTAAATGATAGAAGAACAAGAATGGAAGGTAAATGGGGTAATAATGAACTTAAATGGTCATCGTAATTATGGAGAAACTAGGGCTCAACTTCCCCCCCACACTCAAGTCTTCGCATGTCCTCATGTAAAAAAAGGTATGAGTGAATGAATGTTATCTAGATCATAATGTGTAGTCTTCATTTCCTTGTATGGCATGATTGTTTCTTTCCTTCATTTTCAAAATTCTTTTTTTTTCTTAATATGCATATATATTTTTTAAATCTTTTTTTCTTTTTACTTTGGTAAGGCATAGAGGAGTAGAGCTTAAGGATATAACTAGTTTTTTTTTGTTCCTCGTGATGGATACAAGACAATGAAAATATGAATCATTATTTTTCTTTAATCTAACATACAATATAAGTATTTGATCTGAACCCGGGGGTGATTAGTTTCCAATAATTGTTTGACCCCGTCAGTCCTACAAAGGGTCAGTTATAGATTATTTTACTTGAGCTGATTGCAATTAAAGGTAAAGTTGAAGTCTTTATAGACTTGAATCCAAATCGAATTAAAGCCTCTTTTATCTTCCTTATGTGTTGTATGTCATGTTTGCATTTAATAATATATGTGCGGAAATTCATGAAAAGCAACATAAGAACATAATACACATAAGAGATATGACACTTCCCTTGATAACGGAGTTCACCTGATGTGGGCTATGTCTCTGGGTTTTGCTCCAAATCTTGAACACTTTATTCTCCTTGTTGTAATGATGTCTCTCCTTTACAAGTTTTAAGGCCAAAGTCCCTTTTCGGTGACAACAATTGTTAGGGTCCTAACCCGCACTTAGGTAGAACAATATATTCGGATGTAATAAAGGTCAACATTAATAAGGCCTTGCAATAAAATAGAATAAGTCGAATGTAAGAAGACCTAATAGAATCTTTCGCTTCTAGAAGGATCTTCCTCTAGATGCTTCTTTTGATAGACATATTTAGTATAAATACGAGTCGAGGGTATGAGAACCCTAGCTTGGATATTATTGTAATAGAGCTTTGCTCGACTGGAGGTTGCCCCCTCAAAGAGGCCTGTGAACATTTCTCTCAGAATCAAAGTGTTATTTCTGTTGTTATTCTTATATCATTTCAGTGTTATTGCGGTGATTGTTCTGGTTATATTGTTGTTATTCTGCCATTTCTAGCATTTTATTTATGTCCTGCATACTTTTTATATCTGGTATATTACAAGTGGTATCAGAGCACTTTCCTCGGCAGAAATTGTGGGTTAAATTTTTTTCCAGGGTAGAGACGTATTCCGACATCTTTAAGCCACAAAGATTTGTCGTTACACGCTTAAACCTGCGGTTGAGGGATTCATACACGCAGGAAATACAAGTGATACTTAAGAGCACATCTATTGGCCACCCTTGTAACCCTTGTTGGTACCCCTTCGAGTGGTAGCGCATCAGACAACACCTGTGTACGGATTGTCCTAGATTACCTAAATCCCTCTTTAGATAAACCGATCGGTCGCCTAACTGCTATAGTGCCACCGAGAACAACACTCGGGAAGATACTCTCTAGTACCTGGGTAGTCAGGTAGTACGACTAAGGGCACGATCTAGCCTCCTTAGTTAGTGCCCTGAGATATTGGGCTGAGTACTATTGTTGGACCTCGCATGTATATCAGAGAGCTATAGCACAAGGCAAACCCTTGTCTATAGAACCCTTGAATACCTAACCCTTGGGGACATAAACATAAACAAATTAAAACAGACAAGATCTATTGCCACGCAACTATGTTTGGGTTGCCAAATAATTACACATTTCTTCCTGGTTAAGCATTTGGGCATTTCATCACTACAGTATTCTTCAGACCAGAGTATAACTCCGCAGGTGTAAAAAAAAAAAAAGTCTGGAAATTTTTGCACCATTATTTGAGACGTATTCCATTTGATTCATCTCTTCGCCCTTATCACATTCATACACATCATTTTTCAGAAAAAAATTTGACCCCACCTGCCCCATTTTGGTTCCCTCGTCATCATGGCCCATACCCGTAGCCAAGACTGGGAAGCTCGCTTCAATACCTTGCAATCTAATTTCACTGATACCCAACAAGAAGTGAAACACCTCAGTGCCAATGTTACTACCACCAATACAACCATGCAGTTCTCAATGGAAGAAATCAAACAAGACCTGACTACCCAACTTGAATCTTTCGTTTCGACGCTCTGCACCAAGCTGCATATCCCTACAGATAACCCTTTATCTGACCCACCTCCACATACTGAAGCTGAAAATTCCTCTCATTCCCATAACTTTTAGCACCATCACTTTCAACGTGACCTACACCTTCCGCGGGTGGATGTGACCAAATTTGATGGCTCAAATCCCACTGGCTGGGTAACCCAAACAGAACATTATTTCTCTTTACACGGCATTACAGATGACTTGGCCAAACTCCGGTATGGTGTTCTCCATCTAGATCAAGAACATTGGCAATGGTGGCAATGGAGAAAAACTTCCTGTCAAGGGTATATTGCTTGGACACACTTTGTGGTATATATTTATGAATTCTTTGACACTGACACCAACCATTTGGGTTGTTTGAAAAAGTTGAAACAATCAGGCACAGTAGAAGACTGTATAGCTACTTTTGAGCGCCTGGATTTTCGGACAGAGGGCATGTATGATGCCTTTTTCCGAGAGTGTTTTTTCAGTGGCCTCAAGGATGAGATTCAGGCCCATGTCCTCATGGCTCGGCCTCAGAGTTGGGTGGAGGATACTAAAAGAGCTAAATAAGAAAAACATGTTCTATCTTCTCAAAACTGGAAACCCTCCTTTATCGCTCGCATTAAACCAGTAAATCCCACTACTCCCTCCGCTCCACTAAAGATCCAAAAATTGACCAGGGATGAAATGGTTGAACGCCAACACAAAGGCCTTTGTTATAATTGTGATGAAAAATATTTCCTAGGCCACAAGTGTAAGGAAACAAATATTTTTATGGCCATCTCGGAGGATATTTCAGAAGAGGATGTTGAAACTCCCCTTGTGTCTCAGTCACCTGAACCACTGACATAAGCCCTCCCTTAGACCCTCCCGAAGTAGAACCGATCATTTCCATAAATTCTCTCACTGGCTTCTCTGCTCTCCAAACCCACAAGCTAATCGGTTACATCAAGCATAGGAAGGTCATCATTCTGGTTGATAGTGGCAGCACCCATAATTTTATTCATCGTTGTATTGCCCAAGAAACTCATTGCTACATCCATGCAGTCAACAATTTCCAAATCATGATTGACAATGGTGGCTCCATGAAATGTGGAGGGCGTTGTGAAAATGTGCGTCTCCAAATTGGTGACTACCACCTGAAATCTCATATTTTTTCTATCGACATGGGCAGTTGTGACATTGTGTTGGGTGAAAAATGGCTAAGGACTTTGGGTCCCATTCTCATGGATTTCAAGGAATTAACCATGCAATTTGACCGGCAGGGCCAACAATATAAGTTCCATGGCATCACCACCGATTCACCTGAGATCATTAGTTCCCATCGCATGGAAAAGCTGCTCAAAAAAGGTCATTCTGGTGTTATTTCCCAACTCCATGCCATACAAGCAACAGAGACACCCTCGGTGCCGCAAGACCTCCAAGCCATCCTTTCTAAACATCAATTGGTATTTTCCACTCCCCAGGGACTCCCTCCTTCCTGTGGTGTTCATGATCATTCCATTCCCCTTGTACCAGGAAGCCTTCCTCCCAATATCCGTCCGTATCGTCACCCCTTTTCCAAAAAAAATGAAATTGAGAAAATGGTCCAGGAACTCCTTAATGTAGGCGTTATCTGCCCTAGTACGAACCCCTACTCTTCTCTTGTGGCCATGGTTATGAAGAAATAAGGTTCTTGGAGAATGTGTCTTGACTTCCGTGCCCTCAACAAACTTACCATTAAAGACAAATTTCCCATTTCTGTCATTGATGACCTCTTGGATGGATTGAGTGGCACCCAGTTCTTTACTAAACTTGATCTTCGTTCAGACTACCACTAGATACCTATGAAAGAGGCATACATTCCCAAGGCTGCCTTTAGAACTCATGAGGGCCACTATGAGTTTTTGGTCATGCCCTTTGGCTTGTGTAATGCCCCCTCCACCTTCCAAAGCCTCATGAATCATGTCTTTTGTCCTTTTCTCATCATTTTGTCTTAGTTTTCTTTGATTATATCCTCATCTATAGCAAAACCTGGACAAACCATCTTTCTCATGTGGATCGAGTTCTCCATCTACTCTCTCAGCACAAACTTTTCCTGAAACATTCTAAATGTGCTTTTGGCGCCTCAAAAGTCGAGTACTTGGGTCATCTAGTTAGCAAGGAAGACGTCAAGGTGGATCCTAAAAAGATTGAATCTATGCAAGACTAGCCTCACCCAAATACTCTCAAAAGCTTGCATGGATTTCTGGGCTTAACCGGTTATTATCGCAAGTTTGTTAAGAATTATGGAAAGATTGCAGCACCTCTCACTACACTCCTAAAAAA
>SNQJ01S0006690.1:25218-39622 GCA_010110895.2 Picea sitchensis | reverse complement strand
GCACCACTCCAGTCCTGGCCCTTCCTGATTTCACAAAGACCTTTGTCTTGGAATGTGATTCTTCAGGGAAAGGAATTGGTGTTGTCCTTATGCAAGAGGGACGACCTTTGACCTTTACCAACAAGCAACTTTCTGAAAGAAATCTGGGAAAATCAATCTATGAAAAGGAAATGTTGGCTATTATTCATGTCGTTGATTTGTGGTGCCCTTATCTATTGGGGCAACGCTTCCAAATTAAGACAGACCAACAAAGCCTCAAGTATTTTCTGGAACAACACATTTCCTCCTCGGAGCAACAAAAATGGGTGACTAAGCTCCTTGGATATGATTATGAGACCATTTACAAGAAGGGTAAAGACAATGTGGTTGCGGATGCACTTTCCCAAAAATATGAAGATGACGGATCCCTTTTTGCTCTTTCCTTCATTGTACCAGATTGGCTCCAAGCCGTTCACCAGGAATGGCTACACGATCCCAAAAGTTCTCATCCGATCCAACAATTGCAGTCCAATGCTCCAGCTTCCCCATGGTACTCTTGGCTCCATGATGAGCTTCAATACAAAGGTAGTTTGTATTTAAGTAAACAATCAAAACTTAAATCCATGGTACTTTCTGAGCTTCATGCTCCACCCACTATTGGGCACTTCAGTTTTACCAAAATCTATGATAGAGTCAAACGTTCTTTTTTCTGGGATGGTATGAAACAATACATTCGTAATTTTGTCGTTGAATGTGATGTGTGTCAACACAACAAGGTCGGAACAGTCAAATCTTTGGGCACACTACAACCGCTTCCGATTCCACCTGCTATTTGGAGGGATATCTCTATGGATTTTATTACAGGCTTACCCAAATTGGGAAATAAATCAGTCATCATGGTGGTTGTGAATTAACTTTCCAAGTATGCTCATTTCTGTGCTCTTCAACACCCATTTAAAACATCCACGGTGGCTCAACTTTTCATGGATCAGGTCTTCAAGATTCATGGCATGCAGCATTCTATTGTTTCTGATCACGACCCAACTTTCACCAGCAATTTTTGGCAAGAACTGTTCAAGCTACAAGGCACCCAATTGCATCTTAGCACAACTTATCATCCCCAGACTGGTGGTCAAACGAAAGTTGTCAACAAGTTTTTGGAAACATATTTGAGTTGTTTTACCTCGGAAAAGAAAAATTAGTGGGATCAATGGTTACCCCTAGCTGAATGGTGGTACAACACTTCATACCATACAGCTACACACATGAATCCTTTTGAAGCAGTATATGGACAACAATCACTTTCAGTTCTCTCATACTTACTTGGTGTCTCGAAGGTCTAGGCGGTTGACCAAACGCTTACAGTTTGAGAGGCTATTATCTGCACCCTCAAAGAGAATTTGGTCATGGCACAGAATCACATGAAGCAACAAGTAGATCAAGGTCGCTCTAAATGTCAATTTGCAGAAGGGGATCAGGTGTTTCTTCGACTGCAACCTTACAAGAAAAATTCCCTCAAGGCCAAGCATTGTCAGAAGCTAGTGCCCAAATTTTATGGTCCTTATATCGTTCTCAAGCATGTGGGAAAGGTGGCCTATCAGTTAGCTTTGCCTAGTCATTCTAAGATACATCCTGTTTTTCATGTTTCATGCTTAAAGAAGGTGATTGGAACTAAGTGCCAAATTCAAACCAACCTTCTCGAGTTAGACGAAGAAGGATCCATTTGGCTATAGCCACAAGCAGTTTTGGACCAATGTGAGCGTCGCCTGCGTTAGAGAACCATCAAGGAAGTGTTAGTCCAGTGGAAAGATACAACTTTAGCAGATGCCACTTCGGAACCAACTACCATTCTGCAACAATTTCCACATCTCAAGCCTTGAGGACAAGGTTCTTTTTAAGGGGGAGAACATGTTAGGGTCCTAACCTGCACATAGGTAGAACAATATATTTGGATGTAATAAAGGTCAACATTAATAAGGCCTTGCAATAAAATAGAATAAGTCGAATATAAGAAGACCTAATAGAAGCTTTCGCTTCTAGAAGGATCTTCCTCTAGATGCTTCTTTTGATAGACATATTTAGTATAAATACGAGTCGAGGGTATGAGAACCCTAGCTTGGATATTATTGTAATAGAGCTCTGCTCGACTGGAGGTTTCCCCCTCGAAGAGGACCGTGAACATTTCTCTCAGAATCAAAGTGTTATTTATGTTGTTATTCTTATATCATTTCAGTGTTATTGTGGTGATTGTTCTGGTTATATTGCTGTTATTCTACCATTTCTAGCATTTTATTTCTGTTCTTCATACTTTTTATATCTAGTATATTACAACAATAAGAGATCATAATGTGATCAGGAATGTTTACAAGCTTCACAAGTTCTCTTGCTCATGAGGCATCCATGATACTAACATGGATATAATTCCCACATACTCAATAAAGAAAAATAGGAAGAATAATAAATGACCCCCATCATCATGGAGCCATAGAATGTCTTAGATTTGCTGCTCAAATCCAAGCATATATGTAGCCCATACATATATATTGAAACTATGAGATTCATGACTGCTTCGTTGGTCACTTATCATCCAAGTGCCACAAATTGTCTTTCACATGTAGCTGAACAATTTATGTGAAAGAAGAGAAGAAAGGAAGAAATAGAAGGAACAAGATGGTCTTGCTGCCTTGCTGCAGCCTCTCCGTGCTCCTTCAAGCATGTATCAAGCATACTATGCTGCAACATTTAATGAGAAAACAACATAATAAAAAGCATTCTTACATTGTCTCTTCCATAATTTATCTTGTTGATCAAAGTCTTTGCTGCCAAAACAAACATCACCATTAGATTCGCGTCATCGAGTTACCCAAAATCGACTGTTAAATCATCTCCATCGGACAATGTCACCTTCAGGCCTTCTCTGGACCTCTGCCTCGATCCATGTGCAACTCTGAAATTAATGCATTGAAAACCATGCCCGATACGGCTGTGTATGGATTGGCATGTTCTCTCCCTTGTCCCATGCATTGGAAAAAATGTGTTTTTAAATAAAAACTTGGGTGGATTAACCAACAAAGGTCGTTGGCCTAGTGGTTGGCGGATGGCTAAAATAAATCGTTGGTTGGGGAGGTCCCGGGGTCAAACCCGTGGGCCTCCCCCTTTTGGATAACAGTTATAACACAACGCCATAATGGTGCTAACCCCCATGACCGCTTCCAAATTTAGGGATCCACCAGACTTATCATCGTTTAAGCTTAGTTGAAGCCAGATATAGTGGAGACTTGCCACTGGATTTGGTGGAACCAACTTTACCCTTGGCGGATTGTTGCTAAGTTTGGCGGACTGGTGAATTTATGCTATATTTTTTTAGAGAGGGGGTTGGCTATTGGACAACCCTCATTTAAATTTAAAAATTTGGTTACTGGCCCCCATTGGGCATTTTTCCGCTGCCACGTGGCAACCCATGATTGGGCCACGTGGTGGCCATCCATTGGTCTACTTGTTTGCCAAGATGCTAACTGTACCTGCCACTTGTCATGTTGTCATTATACCATGTGGCATATCCTGGGTGGTGGCACGTTGCGTCACCTAAGGGTGCCATGTGTCACATTTTCATTAGCCCATTTGGCGGCCCAAAGTGCCAAATCATCATGCCATGTGGCACTCTGTAATTTGGTCATGTCATCATGCTGACATCACTACCACTATTCCTCCCACGTCACCAACCACGTCCTATATGGATGCCACGTCACTTTCCATGTGGTTGTATGAATTGCCACGTGGCACTTTCTCATTGGTCCACATGTCAACCCGAAAATGCCAAAAAGGAGTGACACGTGGTAGCCTATGGTGTTGCCATGTCAGCATGTTGACATCATCAGAACATGTGTCACTCTCTAATTGTGCCACGTACCCTATACGGATGCTGACGTTAGTAGTACGGATGCTGACTCATCCCTACTAACTGGGCTAGGTTGACCAAAACTTTGACTGTGAATATCTTTCGATCTGTAACTCCATTTGATGAATTGTTTACGCGGTTGGAAAGCTTGCGACATGTTCTTTGCGATGATGCCAATTTTGCTGAGTTTTGAGGAATTTTATCTTTTTCCCTTTCTAATTTGTCAAGTTCATTCTAAGCCCCCTAGGACACTTCTCAAACTTCCGAGATGTCCTCTAGATCCTCTCAGATTAGTCTTGATTGGAATGGATGTTGGGTTGTTATATTCTTTGCAATGAAAGTCAAGGTGGATCGACTGATATTCGAAGTCGAAGGTCGAGGTGGTTCAACTAGGTAAAGATGAAGTCGAGGTGGATCGACAACAAGTCAAAGGTCGAGGTTAGTCAATCGGGTAAATTTGAAGTTGAAAGTTGAGGTAGTTCGACATGGTAAGTACATTAACAAAAAGTAGAAGAGGTCAACTAACAAGAGGTTGACAGGCAGGCGTGTGGAAACTGACTGAAGACCGAATGAAGGTCAACTTGTAGTGGACAGGTAATACGACTTGGTAGTCGATTGCAACATAATCTTGAGATTCATGGGATTTGTAGCCAATGATCTGCATGGATCTGTAACCATTTTTGGGTGTCATTTTATTTAGGTTTTTTCCTGTTGTAAATCCTATAAAGATGGTGTGATGTAAGGCTGAAAAGGTTGATCAATGAGTCAATCAATAATTGTATAGATTGTTGGTCATGTATATGTAAGACGAATTGGCTACATGGTTGTTCTTGCGTAATCAAGAGAGTATGATGTTGATTGTCTCTTAAGTGTGGACCAAGGTTAGACATGTAACCTTTTATTCTGAACGAATAAGACAACAAGGAGTAGAACGCTCAAGGGATGTTGATTTTCCTGGTTTGGGTTTCCAAGGTAAAATCTCGATGTACTGTTTGCTTGCTGTGTCATTTACTTTCTTGATTAAATCTTTCTTCCTCTCTTCTGCTAGGTTTAGCGTGGAATTGTGTCTCATTTCCTAACATGTGGTATCATAGTTTGGCTTAACACTCTTGGATGTGATATAAACCATAGGTACAGTAAAAGTCGTAAGTTAGAAATCCTTAAATATTTTTCTAAAGAATGGTGAGAAATTCGAGAATAGAGATCGAAAAATTCAATGGCTAGAATTTTGAGCTTTGGAAGCTTAAAATTGAATATCTCCTTGTAGATCGAGAACAATGGACAAAAGTTTGTCTAGGTACCATGCCGATAGGTATGTCGACAAAAGAATGTGAGAAACTCGAGAGAAGATCAAGGAGTACAATTTGACTTTGTCTTGTAGATTCAGTGTTGCAGAATGTCTCATGTGAAGATTAAACCAAGAAACTGTGGGACAAGTTGGGAAGCTTGTACTAGTCAAAATCCCTGGTAAACAAGTTGTTTATCAGAAATAAATTGTATCTTCTGAGAATGAGTGATGGAAGTTCGGTGACTGAGCATTTAAATGCATTTAATACCATTATAAGCTAGGTATCTTCTATGGATATTAAAATCATTGAGGAGGAGATGTGTATTATCCTATTATGTTCTTTTCTAGACTCCTGGGATAGATTAGTCATGGTATAAGGATTAATGCAACCACGTTAGCACTAGAAGATGTGGTTTCATATCTACTATTAGAAGAAATGATAAGGAATAGCATGGAAGGATTGACCAAAAATTCTTTAGTAGTGAGAGGTCAACTAGTTGACAGAGATAAAGGCAAATTCTCTGGTAGAAAGTCTAAGTCGAAGGGTAGATTTAAATCCTCGGTTTAGTCAACAAGAAGATGTTGGAAATGCGGTAAAGTTGGGCATTACAAAAATGACTGCAAGTTGAGGGCGATGGAAGTCAGTACAAGATATGAGGACAAGCAGTCGACTGAGAGAAAGAAAATCCAGATAAGGGAGGCGATGTGTACCTGGTGTCGACCAGTACAAAATCATATCAAAATGTTTGGTTGATAGACTCAGGAGAATCGTATCATATGACAAGACATAGAGAATGGTTCTACGAATATGAACGATATAAAGGAGGAGAATTTTTCTTGGGGCACGACTTGACAACCAAAATTATCAGACAGGGAAAAGTTCGACTGATACTAGAGGATGGGAGGATTAGAACCCTTCCATATGTGCTACACATTCCAGGTTTGGAAATAAACATGATATTTGTTGGTAATATGAGTGATGCTAGCATGCATACTCTATTTCATAAGGATTTATGCTAGATGGTTAGAGGTGTGATGATCTTAATGAAAGGAGTTCAGATTGGAACCCTATACAAGGTACTACGGAGTGTCGACTCGACTAGATGTAACAACATAGTTGTTCCTGAAGTTGACTTGACTTTGACTCAACTCACCTCAGCTCAAGATGAGTCAATTCAAACTGATTGACAAATCATCATAAATTCGACCCGACCATGCTATGGCATGAGAGGATCAGAAACATTGGAGAAAAGGGACTTCAAGCTATGCACAATAAAGGTATGGTCAAATACTTTCCTGAGTGTAATTTAGAAGTTGACTTTTTTGAACATTGTATATATGGAAAAAAAAGTCGGGTGAGGTTCCCATATGGAGTGATACGGGAAAATGGGATTCTAGAGTTGGTTCATAGTGATGTGTTTGGCCCTGTTATAGTGCCTTCACTTGGTGGATCCATGTATTATGTCTCCTTCATAGATGATTTCTCCAGTAAGACATGGATATATTTCTTGGGGAACAAATCATAGGTTTTTGATAAATTCAAAGAATTTAAATCTCTTGTAGGAATCAAGACACATAAGAATATTAAGGTGTTGAGAACTGACAACGGTGGTGAATTCCGTGGAAAATTATTTGATCAGCTCGACAAGAAGTGTGGAATAGCACACAAAAATACCACACCATATACCCCAGAACAAAATGGCGTTGCTGAGAGAATGAATAGAACGTTGATGGACAAGGCAAGGAGCATGCTCAGTGGTGCTGGGCTCATAAAAGAATTATGGGCGGAGGTAGTCGACACTACAAAATATCTATTGAATATGTCTCCTTCATTGGCCCTAGTCGAAATGACTCCAAATGAGGTTATGGTCGGGTAAGAAGCCTTCAGTTTCACATCTCCAAAGTATTTGGTTGTGATGAATTTGTGCATATTCCCAAGGAAAAGAGGAGCAAGCTAAACAAGGAGGAAGTCAAATGTATTTTCATTGGATACAAAGAAGGAATGAAAGGATATAAGGTCCGAGATCTTGCATCAAGTAAAATAGTGTACAATCGAGATGTGGTATTTATATAATTCAGAAGTAAGATCGAGCTTGAAGAAATTATTCAGACCAATAATAATCATTAGACGGTGCAGTTTGAACTAAGGAACGAAGAAGATGATTCAAATGAGTCGACTGAATCAGAAGAAGAGGTGGAACAATTGACCCCATTGGTAAGGAGGTCAGAAAGAGTAAGAAAACCATTCAAAAGGTATACTCCACCCAACTTCCATTCCACATTCATGTTAACTACCTCCGACAATAAGCCAAAGTCAGTGAGGGAGACAGTTGACTCAGCAGAGGGAAAACTATGAAAGAATGCCATGGTTGAAGAGATGGAATCCTTGCACAAGAATGAGACATGGGACTTAGTCAAGTTTCCAAGTGGAATAAAACATGTTGGAAGAAAATGGGTATTCAAGAAGAAGATGAATGCAACAGGTCAAGTTGAGAAATTCAAAGCTCGACACGTAGTGAAATCAGGATATTGCCATGTCGAAGCAGTTGAATTCGCTGAGATTTTTTCCCCTGTTGCAAAATTATCTTCCATTAGAGTACTAATGTCTCTGGATGCAACATTTGATCTAAAAATAGAACATATGGATGTGAAGACAACATTCCTACATGGGGACCTGGAAGAGGAAATCTACATGAAACAACCTGAAGGATTTGTAGTAAAGGGAAACAAAGATTTGGTGTGTAAATTGAAAATATCCCTTTATGGTCTAAATAAATCACCAAGGATGTGGTACAAAAAGTTCGACACATACATCCATAGTTTGGGATTTGTGAGAAGCAAAGATGATCACTGTATATATTCCAAAGAAGAAGGTGGGAATTTCATGTATGTAGGTTTGTATGTTGATGATATGTTGTTGATTGGAAACAACATGGACACAATAAAGGAGGTGAAGAAGCAACTATCCTCCAAGTTCAACATGAAGGATCTCAATACAACTAACTTCATTCTAGGAATGGAGATTAAGAGAGATTGAGTAGCTAAAAATCTCAGGTTGAATTAGATGAATTATATTGAAACAATTTTGAAATGTTTCAACATGCATGATTGCAAATCAGTGAAGGTGCCAATTTTTGTGGGAGCAAGGCTAACTGTTGAACAGTGTCCAAATACATAGGAAGAAATATAGGACATGACACGTGTTCCCCATGCAAGTGTTGTTGGTAGTATAATGTATGTGATGGTATGCACTTGACCAGACATTTCCCATGTAGTGGGAGTGTTGAGTAGATACATGTCGACACCTGAGAAGGAGCGTTGGACAACTTTCAAGAGAGTATTTAGGTATTTTTATGACACCAAATATTATGCTATATACTACCAAGAAAAACCTAAAGGTGACATTGAATTAAATTTACATGGATTTGTCGATGCCAACTGGGATGGAGATCTAGATCGACGAAGGTTGGCCAGTGGATATGTGTTCAAAATGTTCAGTGGAGCAATCAGTTGGATGAGTAAGTGACATGAGGTCGTAGCCTTGTCAACAACATAAGATGAATACATGGTAGCCACTCATGGAAGCAAAGAAGCAATATGGCTGGAAAGGATGTGTTTAGGAATTGGGTTTGAGCATAGAGTTATGAAGATAAGTTGTGACAGTAAAAGCACAATATTTTTGGCAAAGAACCTAGCTTGTCATTCGAATACTAAGCACATTGATGTACAATACGATTTCATGAGAGACATGGTGGAAAGAAACAAGGTGTTGTTGGATAAAATAAACACGTTGGAAAAAAATAGGAGACTCATTGACCAAGTCTGTGAGTGCTTTGAAGTTCTCTTGGTGCAGAGAGGCAATGGGAATCACTGCCATGGGTCTGTGAATGAAATTTCAAAGGTCTCCCGGTTTCAGCAAAGAAGAAAACAAGTGAGAGAATGTTGGGTTGTTGTATTCTTTGTAATGAAAGTCAGGGTGGATCGATTGACAGTCGAAGTCGAAGGTCGAGGCGGTTCAATCGAGTAAATACGAATTCGAGGTGGATCGACAAGAAGTCGAAGGTCAAGTTTATTCAATCGGGTAAAGTCAAAGTCAAAATTTGAGGTGGTTCGACATGGTAAAGACATCGACAACAAGTCGAAGAGATCAAACGAAAAGAGGTCGACAGGAAGGCATGTGGAAACCAACTGAAGACCGAATGAAAGTCGAATAGTAGTCAACGGGTAATACGATTTGGTTGTCGACTACAACATAATCCCTAAATTCATGAGATTTGTAGCCAATGATCTGCATGGATCTGTAACCATTTTTGTTGGTTGTGGAGCCTGAATATCTTCCTGTTTGATAGGTATTTGTTTTCAGCCGTGTTTATTCCCCATGAAGACTATACACCCCTCCATGCGGGGGGGTTGCAGGGGGGGCTTGCCCCCCTGTGGGGTCGGGGGGAAAGAGGGCCCCTGAAGGAAAAATTGCCTTGTAAATGTATATTGTAATTTCATAGTAAATTTGGACCATTCATTATAAGGTCGTAGATCTGACAGTAGAAGTTATGTTAGGGTTTTTTTCCCTAGAAGGAAACCCTTTTTTATGAGGGAATTGTATTGCGGCTCTGTATCAGTGTGAATATTGTATTTTGAGAGACGAGATTGTGAGAGAAATAAGAGGAAGTTACAACGGGTGTGTTATAGGTTATATCCCTTCATTTTCTGGATAATAAAAAGGAAGGACCTCACAATTTCTCTGGTGGATGTAGCCCACACTAGGTGAACCACGTATATATGTGTCTCTATTGTATTGTGTATCTTTTGTCTTTTGTGTTTTATTTTCGCATTTTTTTTTGTTTCATTGCTCCGCCATCCTGTTAATATAACAACTGGTATTAGAGCGAAATATAACTCGTAGGAAAATAGGGTTCTTGGTTCGAGTGGGAGCAATGGCGGAAGATGGAAAGTTTAGGGTCGAGAAATTTAACAACCAAAACTACCAGTTATGGAAGATGTAGATGGAAGATTATTTACATTAGAAGGATCTATTTCTACCATCGGGTGGAATAACAAAGAAGATAATGACCATGAAGGATGAAGAATGGGAGGTTCTTGACAGAAAGGCACTAGGAACGATACGACTGAGCCTCACAACGTTGGTGGCTTTAAATATTTCGAAAGAAAAGACAATGAAGGAGCTGATGGACACATTGGCTAAATTGTATGAAAAAACTTTGGCGTCCAACAAGGTATTTCTAATGAAGATATCATTTAATATGGATATGTCATAAGGTGGGTCTGTTGCATATCATTTAAATGTATTTAATACGGTTACTAATCAACTAAGTTATGTAAAAGTGGACTTTGATAATGAGGTCAGGGCTCTTCTAATCTTGTGCTCATTGCCAGAAATATGGAACGACTTGGTCATGGATGTAAGTAACTCTGTCTCTAGTTCAAACACTTTAAAATTTGATGATGTTGTTGGTGTTATCCTTAGCGAGGAAATCCGACGGAAAATCACAGGTGAGACATCAAATAATGTGTTAAACACAGAGAATAGGGGAAGAAAAAAGGATGGAGGAAAGGGATCAAGGAACCACGAGAATTCTAGGAAGGACATATCCAAATCCATAATGGGAAAGATATAGTGTTGGAATTGTGAGAAGAAAGGACTTCTAAAGAAAGACTGCAGAGCTCCAAAGAAACAAAGACATGGACAACAGGAGAAAAATCAGGCAACAGATGTAACATGTGATGTGTTACAAGATGATTTGATTCCTTTTGTAGATAATATTTCCGAGTATTGGGTAGTAGATTTAGGGGCTTCATTTCATGCCACACCCCATAGGAAGCATTTTCTAGATTATGTTCAAGGTGATTTTGGACAGGTTTATTTGGGTGATGAAGCATGATGAAAAATTGTTGGAATGGGAAAGGTAAAAATAAAGCAAAGGAATGGAAACCAATGGTTGTTGAAAGAGGTAAGACATGTTCCATATCTAAGGAAAAATCTAATTTCAATAGGGCAATTGGAAAGTGAAGTTTGTATATCTATATTTACAGATAAGGTGTGGAAGGTCACCAAAGGATCACTGGTGATAACAAAAGGAGAGAAGGTAGGTACATTGTATTTATGTACTGGTAATATTGATTATTCTATCTCTTTAACTTCTACAGGAGTGGATATAACACTATGGCATCATAGGCTTGGACACATGAGTGAGAAGGGGATGCAGATACTTCACAAAATAAATTTGTTTCCAGATCTTAAACAAATTGATTTGGATTTCTGTGAGCATTGTGTTTATGGAAAACATAAGAGAGTCATATTTCTCAGAGTTGGAAAAGAAAAGAAGAGTGAAAGGTTAGATATTGTGCATACATATGTATGGGCACCATCTCAGGTATCATGTCTTGGTGGCTCTCATTATTATGTTACTTTTATTGATGATGCAACTAGAAAAACTTGGGTTTATTGCATTTGACAAAAATATGATGTTTTTGATACTTTTAAGAAATGGAAAGATTTGGTTGAGAATGAGACATGAAAAAGGTTAAAGTGTCTCAGATTAGAAAATGGAGGTGAATATTGCAGCAAGGATTTTGATGATTATTGTTCATACCATGGGATTTGTAGAGAGAAGACAGTTCCAGGAACACCACAAGAAAATGGTGTGTTAGAGAGGATGRACAAAACAATTATGGAGCGTGCAAGGAGTATGAGATTGCATGTTGGTTTTCCCTTATAGTTATGGGTAGATGTTGTAGATACTGTTATTTACTTAATAAATAGACCTTGAAGCTCTTTGGATGGTATAATTCCAGAGGAGTCATGGACAGGTAAAAAGGTAAACTATTCATTTTTGAAGACTTTCGGTTGTGAAGCATTAGTCCATATTGATAAAGAAAACAAAACAAAGCTTGAGGCAAAATCCAAGAAGTGTTCCTTTATTAGATACAATGTTAATGATTTTGGTTATCGCTTATGGTATTAAGAAAACCACAAAATCATTAGTAGTAGAGATGCCATATTCAACGAGAAGGTCATGTACAAAGATCAGTTGCAGACAAAGAAACAGGAAAAAGAAAAACTAGAATACATAGTGCTTGATGAGATCATTGAAAAATAAATTCCAAAGGTACCAGAAAATCAAAATGTACAACAAGAGGAGCAACATGTACCTCAAACTCCTGCAAGTGTTGTTAGAAGATCTACCAGGTTAAGTAGACCCCGTGAATGATACTCTCCTTCATTGTATTAATTATTGTTGACTAATTCTGGTGAACCAGAATGTTATGAAGAGGCAATGCATGTAGACACTAAAAAGGAGTGGGATAAATGCATGAAAGAGGAAATGGATTCATTGGTAAATAACTAGACTTGGGACTTGTTAGTTTCCTGCGGGAAAAAGAGCATTGCAGAATAAATGGGTTTACAAGTTGAAGGAAGAATATGGAGACAAAAAGCAGTACAAGGATAGACTTGTTGTAAAGGGGTTTGCACAAAAGAAAGGTATATATTTTGATGAAATATTTTCTCATGTTGTTAAAATGACTTCAAATAGGACTATTTTAAGTCTTGTGGAAGTAGAAGATTTACATATTGAACAATTAGATGTAAAAGAAACTTTTCTCCATGGGGATTTGGAGGAAGAGATTTATATGCAACAACCGTAGGGGTATGAGGTCAAAGGGAAGGAAAATTTGGTATGCAGGTTGAAGAAGAGCTTGTATGGCCTAAAGCAAGTTGTTCGACAACATAGGTATTCAAACAGAGGATGAACACCTTCAGTAACCACTCACATAACCAGATTAAATATCAACACACCGATGTTTTGATGTGGTAAAACCCCTATAGGGAAACATGCACGACCCTAGCCAATGCAACCACTTGGAGTAGTTTATTAATGCAAAGAAAAATATTACAGAGAGATTTTACAAGAGAGTTTCTCACAATCAATCATCGTCAAATGACCCTCCATGCTCTTTAAATAGAGATCATGGACCAATCGGTTGTTAAGCCATGGATCAATGGCAATTAAGATTGAGGAGAGTATGAACCGTCGGATCACTCTATGTCGGGAACATATCGTGACCATCAGATTTCCTAACTACAAATGCATACTAATGCATACTAAAGAGACACACTTTTACCTAACGACACATTAGACCAAGTAGATCTTAACTAACTCCTAAGTGTCTAAACATCCTAACATCCCCCCTTAAGAATAACTTGATATAGGATTGGAGGATTTACAATGGTGACACAATAGGAGAAGGAAGTAGACATTAGAGCCTATCCCCCCTTAATGACAACCTCCTGAACTCCTAACATAGATTGAAGTTTGGAAAACTTCGCTTTTGTAAGAGACTTTGTGAAAATGTCCGTGACTTGATCTTCTATAGGGAAAAAGAGCACTTCAATAACTTGATCATGAATGAGCTTTCTGATGAAGTGCATGTGTATCTCGATGTGTTTTCTATGCTGATGTTGAACTAGGTCTTTGGCGATCTTGATGACACTCTGATTGTCACACCAAAGGCTAGTCGGATGTTGCTGCTGGAATCCAAACTCTGAAAGGATTTGTCGAAGCCACAAGGCTTCCTGACTTGCATTTACCACTGCCCGGTAATCCGCTTCTGCTGAAGAAAGTGAAATAGCCTATTGTTTCTTATAGGCCCAAGTGACAGGTCCTGAACCAAGGATAAAAACATAACCTGCAGTAGACTTTCGATCATCAAGGTCGCCGGCCCAATCTGAATCAGTGAAACCAACCAATAAAGGAGTCCCCCCTAAACTGTAATGTATCCCGAACTGAACTGTACCATGGACATAGCGAAGCATCCTTTTAGATTCTTTCCAATGGCTTTCATGGGGTGTTTTCATATACCGAAAAACAAGATCAACAACAAAGGAAAAATCAAGACAGGTATGAGTCAAGCATAAGAGGCTACCAACTAACTGACGGTACAGGGTGGCATCAAATTCGAGAGAAGTACAAGTGGCAGTAAGCTTGACTCCAAACTGGAAGGGAGAAGGGGCTGGTTTACAATCGTCCATGTGAAAGTGAAAAATAAGGTCACAAACATACTTATATTGGGAAAGAAAAATTCCTTCATTGGTTTGCAAAACTTGGAGGCCAAGGAAATAGTGCAAAAAACCTAATTCTGTCATTTCAAATTTCTTCTTAAGGCTTGTTTTCACATGGTTTAAAATTTTTGAGTCACTACCAGTAAGGATAAGGTCATCA